>CM032228.1:19857500-19867500 GCA_019009955.1 Riptortus pedestris
AAGTCATTCATGTAGGTGGTGCGTAAGCTTAGTGAATTTCCCACGTGCTGATGCCGTGACACACTACTGATCTCATCTCACCATATATTCTAAATTTCCAAATAAAAAGTCATTCATACAAGTGGAGCATAATCTTAGTAATTTCCGACGTACTGAAGTCATGACATACTATTGATCTCATCTCACCATATATTCTCCATTTCCAAATAAAAAGTCATTCATGTAGATGGTGCGTAAACATAGTGAATTTCCTACGTGCTGATGACGTGACACACTATTGATCTCATCTCACCATATATTCTCAATTTCCAAATAAAAAGTCATTCATGCAGGTGGTCTGTAAAATTAGTAAATTTCCCACGTGCAGATGACATAAAACACTATTGATCTCATCTCACTATATATTCTCGATTAGCAAATAAGAAGTCATTCATGCAGATGGTGCGTAACCTTAGTAAATGTCCCACCTGCAGATGACATAAAACACTATTGATCTCATCTCACCATATATTCTCTATTAGCAAATAAGAAGTCATTCATGCAGATGGTGCGTAACCTTAGTAATTTCCCACGTACTGAAGTCATGACACACTATTGATCTCATCTCTAAATTTCCAAATAAAAAGTCATTCATACAAGTGGAGCGTAATCTTAGTAATTTCCCACGTACTGAAGTCATGGCACACTATTGATCTCATCTCACCATATATTCTAAATTTCCTAATAAAAAGTCATTCATACAAGGGGAGCGTAATCTTAGTAATTTCCCACGTACTGAAGTCATAACACACTATTGATCTCATCTGACCATATATTCTCCATTTCCAAATAAAAAGTCATTCATACAAGTGGAGCGTAATCTTAGTAATTTCCCACGTACTGAAGTCATGACACACTATTGATCTCATCTCACCATATATTCTAAATTTCCAAATAAAAAGTCATTCATACAAGTGGAGCGTAATCTTAGTAATTTCCCACGTACTGAAGTCATGACACACTATTGATCTCATCTCACCATATATTCTCAATTTCCAAATAAAAAGTCATTCATGCAGGTGGTCTGTAAACTTAGTAAATTTACCACGTGCAGATGACGTAAAACACTGCTGATCTCTTCTCACTATATATTCTCAACTTCCAAATATAAAGTCATTCATGCAAGTGGTGCATAAACTTAGTAAATTTCCCTCGTGCTGATGACGTAAAACACTACTGATCTCTTCTCACTATATATTCTCAATTTCCAAATACAACGTCCTTCATGCAAGTGGAGCGTAAACTTAGTAAATTTCCCACGTGCTGATGACAAGACACCCTACTGATGTCATCTCACCACATATTCTCAATTTCCAAATACAACGTCCTTCATGCAAGTGGAGCTTAAACTTAGTAAATTTCCCACGTGCTGATGACATGACAACCTATTGATCTCATCTCACCACATATTCTTAATTTCCAAATAAAAAGTCATTCATGCAAGTGGATAATAAACATTATAAATTTCCCACGTGCTGATGGCATAAAACACTATTGATCTCATCTCACTATATATTCTCAATTTCCAAATAAAAAGTCATTCATGCAAGTGGAGCATAAACTCAGTAAATTTTCCTCGTGCTGATGACATAAAACACTACTGATCTCATCTCACCATATATTCTCAACTTCCAAATATAAAGTCATTCATGCAGGTGGTGCGTAAACTTA
Organism: Riptortus pedestris; assembly: GCA_019009955.1. Lineage (NCBI taxonomy): Eukaryota > Metazoa > Arthropoda > Insecta > Hemiptera > Alydidae > Riptortus > Riptortus pedestris. The sequence continues at coordinate 19,859,211 of CM032228.1, forward strand.
GTAAATTTCCCACGTGCAGATGACATAAAACACTATTGATCTCATCTCACCATATATTCTCCATTCCCAAATAAAAAGTCATTCATGCAGGTCGTGCATGAACTTAGTAAATTTCCCACGTGCTACGTGGTATAACATGCTTGAGATCACATATTCTCTGTTTATATGATGAGTAGAAGGAGGTAGGGTGTTACTGAAGTCAGAAAACAAGGAACTATGAATAACTCGCTTAATACTGGAATTGCGGGTAAATGCATAGAACAACAATTGAACTTCATCAATAGTTTAACATGATTGGTTATACAACATTTTACCATCCGACTCATAGGGACGAAGATATATTGAATTTTCGAATTCACTCCCACCCTCTGTTCCTTGTCCGATTTCTGTCATTAACGACTATGAACATTATTGTTGAAATAAAAGGTTAAATATTGATTATGATATACACAAAATAAATATTTTCGAGTAAACACGATAAGTCATAATTGATTACGTCAACGCGTATCTTATTCCCTTTTATCCACAATGAAAACAATATTTGTTATTTCTAAGCATCAAATAATTTTTTTTTGGAATATAACAGCTTATTCTTAATATGAGATGCGTAGGAGCGGGGGTTAAATTATGGCTGAAAACTAATAAAAAGTCCGTCACGCAGGAGCTGCGTAAACTAAGCAGATTTCCCTCGTGAAGTTTAGTAGTAGATAAATATACATACTGCTAACACAACACCACCGTGAATAAATACAAACGGAAATAAGAAATGTTTCATCCAATTTCAATAACCTGCCGACAGGAAGCGTTAGGGTAAAAATGTTGACAAACGGGTCGGCCCGCCTCACACCGGAATGAAAAACAATTACTGAAATATATCAGAATATAACACATTAATTTTATTGAGAACTATTTACTATACCTAGTACTGTAATTAATAATGAGTCAGAATAATTGTTATCTGAATCAATAAATTTTAGTAGTCCAAAACTTTAAGATGGGGGGGGGGAGTCACCAGGGCATATTTGCATGTATCTCGTATAATAAAGGTCTCTTGAATACAATTTCTGGTATTTGAACTTCCAATAATGTGATTTATTATGTAGCAGAGTACTGTTTACGTAACATGAGTAGAAGTGGCGGTTTGCTGCAAATTGAAAAATGCAAATATCTCGGTTAATATTCAAGATAGAGAATAAACGTATATAACAATATTTATAGCACATTTAATTTGCAATAATATTGGTTATATACAATTTTTAAATCCGATGCATAATAACGATGATATTTGGAATTTTCGAAAATCCCCCCTCTAAACCAGGGTCCGATTTCAGCCATTAACGAACTTGATCTATCTTTTTACATAAAACGGTTAAATATCGAGTTTCGTAACGATCAACCAAAAATTGCAACCGCTAGAGTGTTATCAGACAAATATATATATATATATATATATAATTTTGAACGGACCTCATTTTCGTCATCTCCTGGGTAGGATCGATGGACATTTGAAGAAATGTTTTGAAAATCGCGTCATGAGTACGACCTCAATAGCTGATTTCCCTCAAGGGAAATCTGCTAAAACGTCCGCGACGGCTGCGTAAACTAAGCAGACTTCGCTCGTGAAGTTTTACAATAGATAAATATAAATACTGGTATCACTTAACATCACCGAAAATATTAAATGAATAAATACCAACAGTAATTAGAAATCTTAGTCAATTTTAATAACCATGCAACGGAAAGCTATTATAAGGTCTCTTGAAAACAATGGCAATTAAGGCTCAAATAATGTGTTTTATTATATAACAGAGTATTGTTAATGTAGTAGAGTTGGGGGTTATCTTAAGGGTGAAAACTTAAAAACGCAAATAATTCGGCTAATATTCAAGAACGGGCTCCATTTTCGTCAACTAGGTAGAATTCATGGACATTTGAGGAAATTTTCCGAAAATCGTTTAATGAGTACGCTAAAGGGAAATATGATAAAAGAAAAAAATGGAAAAAGAATTTTAGATGAAATTTATTTTATAATCAGATGAATTGATTTAATTTGTTTGTTGGAACTTATGAATTTAGATAAGCTTTAGAAAATTCATTTTTGTGAAGAACATATTTGATGCAACTAAACTCCAGCATGAGGTAATATTTATGAAAATGAAATCTGGCATTTACTAAAAGTGTATGAAACCTTCCAAATTGGCATAATTTAAATAAATATTAACATTTTATTCCCAAAGGCTGACATGTGCTTTCAATGGACAAATTAACCCGTTCATTATGGTTCGTTTAATTTGGAGCTCAATAATTTAGGCCAGGTTTATCAATCACGTTTATTTTTCAATTGACTGAACGGAGAAGTAATTAATTTCCATAGGATCAATTATCATTTAATTATTTCATATAAAACTTGTGGAAATTTCCTCCATCGGTTTGACTTATGTAATTTCATAATACCATAACGTTCGACACGCAGGGACTGCGTAAACTAAGCAGATTTTCCACATTCTGTTATAACACACTGCTGATCTAACCTCATCATATATTCTCAATCTCAATATGAAAAACCGAAAATAACTGTTTATTTATGGGTGGGGGGGGGTTATTGAAAGCTGAAAACAAGAAAGCATAAATACCCCGCTTCCTACTTGCTTTATGAAAAAAAATGTAAAGCAATAATTCAAAAAGTCCGTCACGCAGGGGCTGCGTAAACTAAGCAGATTTCCCACGTTAAGTTATACAATAGAGAAATCTCCATACGAGAGCCGAACAGTTACGGCAAAGGGCCGAACTAGCTTTTGGCGGGAAATTCAAAAATCCGTTATCGGCCCAAATTTAATAAAAATGCAAATATCTCGGTTAATATTCAAGATAGGGAATAAATGTATATAACACTATTTATAGTAAATTTAATTTGCAATACGTTTGGGTCTGTACAATTTTTCGATGCGACGTATAGTAACGGAGATATTTTGAATTTTCGAAAATCCTCCCCACTAAACCCCCCTCCCACTGGTCCGATTTCAGCCGTTAACGAACTTGATCTTTCTTTTTACATGAAACAACTAAATATCGAGTTTGGTAACGAACAAACAAAAATTGCGACCGCTAGAGCGGTAACAGACAAATATATATATATATATATATATATATATATATATATATATATATATATACAGTTTTGAACGGACCTCATTTTCGTCATCTACTAGGTAGGATCGATGGGCATTTGAAGAATAATTTCGAAAATTCCGTCATGAGTACAACCTCAATAGCTGATTTCCCTTAGGGGAAATCTGCTAAAATGTCGATAGCCTCAGGAGATTGGTTCTTTAACATTTCAACGATTCATAATAAAGGAGAAATTTTGAATTTTTAAATTTCCACTCCTCTAACGCCCCCCCCCCCGTATTCTTTCCCCGATTTGAGCTAATAACTAATATAATCTTTATTATGTAATGAAGCAATTACATATCGAGCATGGTATTAAAAAATAAATATTTCCGATTCATGAACGCTAAATATTACTTAATGGCGTCAAGAAACAACGTATTTGCATGTTTTTCACAGAAAAAACAATATTTGGTATTTAAGCTTCGAATAAAGTCCTCCGGGTACAATAAAGGGGCGTCAAATGATCTCAAATGTGTATCATAATTCATATATCTATATCTATATATATATATATATATATATATATATATATATATATATATATATATATATAAAATTGTAGCCTCTGTCTGTACATTAATTTTTTCTCGCGAATTTTCACGATAACTTTTCGTTTCACATGTCACCATGACACCATAACGGAATTTTGTTTCTTTGGTGTCTGTTTGTTTATTTGTTTGTTACCTTTTCACGCATAAACGGCTGAACCGAATTTTATGAAACTTGGTATGTATATTACTACTAGCCCAACTTAGACTTTAGGCTATATTAATATTCTCTGAGACGAACAGGAGTGGGGGTTATAAGGGAGGCCTGAAATTAAAAATAGCGATATTTCGTTTCCTATTGGTTTTTCGGCAAATATGCACATAACAAAAGTTATTTATTTTATTATTTAGAGTAACTTTTGTTATATACACTATCGTCGTGTACGGAAAAATAAAGGCGTTATACGCTAAAAATTATAGCAGGAATCAACAATTTTATTTGGCACAAAAGACTCAACCGAACTAAATAAAACACTCGGTATGTGTATTAGCACTAACGCCTTCCTTATAAAGCCATACTAACATTTCTAGGGACGGGCAGGAGTGGGGAGGCCTGAAATTAAAAATAGCTATATTTCGTTTCCTATTGGGTTTTCGGCAAATATGCACATAACAAAAGTTGTTTATTTTGTTATTTAGAGAAATTTGCTCAACAATTCTTTTCAATATGAACTACGAGGTACCTCACCGGGAAAAATTAATTCAAATGCATGTTAATATTTTGTCCTTAATAATTCAAATCTATGTATAATGCACAGGAAACGGGAAATTGACAATATGGAGGACAGTGAAGTCTTACATAAAAATATAAGTTTATTATTAACAAATCCACAGAAACGAAGGGGATTAACCCTAATCACTGGGGCGGGTAAATGTCAAAATATTGTGCAAAGTAAAGCCTTGCCAAAAAAATACCATCACCATTCTGCCTCAAATGAACTCCCGAGCAAAGCCGGGTATCTGAGCTAGTATATATATATATAGTTCGAAAATTGAGTCATGAGTACAACCTTAACAGCAGATTTGGCTGACAATGGAACAGATTTGTACGAAGGGTGCTACTTAAGGTACTATTGGGAAAATAATAGAAATTGTGTTGGAATCAATGTATCCTGGTCTTTCTAACAAACTACACAGTAGTGTTTCTTATGAGTTACACCTATAGTTCTATTTTTGGTTGTAGATTATAGAAGAATGTGGGTACCTAAATACAGCAATATAAGCGTTTTCTTAGGAAAGCGGGAGAAAATAGACACCAATATATTGGCTACGTGTTGACAATAAAATACCATAGGAGCAATAACAAGACAATAAATGAACTTTTTTTTCATTTTAAGTCAAATGTCTCGTCGAAAGATCTTAATCCTTTCCTATTTCCGGTATTGTCACTAATTTTACCCGGAAGTCCATTATTAAGATGTTAGCCTGTAGGTGAGGGGTCCAGATCTAGGGAAGACGCCCGCAGGAAGTTCGCCATCTATAAAAAGAATTGGTCTATTCTATCTTTAACCTTGTCCCTCACTTCCAGCCTCTTCACAATATGGATCTCAGCTACCATCTGCATGGAATATATGGGTTAACAACTGTAGGGTCAGCTTCAAAAGTATTTCGTAACGAGTATGTACTGGACTGTCACGGCAATACATAAGGTGCTTATCGGATTTAAGGGGGGGAGGCGATTATTAAATAATATAAGAAAACAACAACAAAAACACCTTACTATTTAATATTAATTAAAAGTGGTCACCTCCGGTCTTTATGGTTTGACGATGCTTGTTGTAACATAAATTGTACGACAATTTTTTCAAGAAAGAGTTATTTTTTGTTTGTGCTTCCTTCTCGCCAGTTGTGAGTGGGTTATGTACGTAAATTACATAAGCATTATACGCAGAAACGTTTAGAAAGTGAAAAAATAATGCCAGCGGCCATCTTCTTGTTCTCCTAGCAACGTTGTAATAGCTACAAAGTTGGTCCAATGCATGATCACATTTTGTTGCATTGTTAGCCTTAATAATTTCCGGTTTATTTATGATACTTATTGCCTCTTTGATGTGGCTATCAAGATGCACGTAAGAAACAAGTCCCACACCCGAATCTTTTCGGTTACTAATGACTCCAACAAGTTTTTGAGTGAATCCAAAAAGGCTTGAGTAAACTTCTCGTGATTTGTTTGGCAAAAACATCAGGTGGTATTTCAGGTTTCTTTCTCCTTCAAGTGCCAATAAGAGTTAAATTGTTATCTAAAAGTGAAAAATCTAGAAGTATATTGGCATACGAATTGTCAGACGTGGAATTGCGATCCGACCGCAGATTAGTTCTGCTATTCTATGTACAACACCAGTTGGAGAATTTGACTTTTGGAAAGGCTCATCAACCTGTGTTCCAGCGCAGACTTCAAAATTCACCAAACGAAATGTTGTGGCATCAACTAGTGCAAACACTTTTATCCCATACTTATTGCATGTATTTCCGAAAAGAACAACGGTCTCAAAAGGGCACCAATTGTTCATTAATTGTGATGTATTCGGCTGGGCTGTAGAGCTTCTAAAAGTTTTGTTGTAAAATGGCCAAAAACATGCGCATAACAGCTGGCTTGTCTTTTCGTTTTAGTATTTATCTGTCCTTTGTATTATCGAATCTTTTTACTATTCTATTACCTGGGATATAACAATGGACAGTACACTGAGGGTAACTAAAAATTTTGTATTTTGAACAAATTTAATTGTTTTTATGCCTACAGGAGAAACAGTGTTATAACTCAAAAATAGGAGTGAGAGAGAGAGAGAGAGAGAGAGGGAGAGAGAGAGAGAGAGAGAGAGAGAGAGAGAGAGAGAGAGAGAGAGAGAGAGAGAGAGAGAGAGAGAGAGAGAGAGAGAGAGAGAGAGAGAGAGAGAGAGAGAGAGAGAGAGAGAGAGGGAGAGGGAGAGAGAGAGAGAGAGAGAGAGAGAGAGAGAGAGAGAGAGAGTGAGAGGGGGAGGGGGAGGTGAGAGAGAGAGAGAGAGAGAGAGAGAGAGAGAGAGAGAGAGGGAAAGAGAGGGAGTGAGTGAGAGAGATTATAAAGAGAGGCTAAAGATAAATGCTGTTTAGAGCTGGCTAATCTCTGGGGGCAACCCCTAAGGATCCCTAATCAGAGCCTACCCCCCCCCTTCCCCCCTAAATTGCCCCCTTCTTCATCCTTATCTCCCTGATAGCCCTTATCATCTATTATCTCATATTTATAGCTTATCTACATAATATCAGCAATACCCCACTCGTTTGAAATCCGCCGCTACTCCATAAACCCATAACCACTCTTCTGAAGGGCTGGCGACCGTTCCTTAAATTATATTTTAATATATATCAAATCATAATTTTTTATTGAATATTAAAAGCCATGTAACGTAATCATTGCAACGTTTCCATATTACGACATGAATAAGCGTTTTTTTGTGGTCGTCAAATCATTCATGGATACCAATCGCCCCAATCAGAAGCAGGCGTTAAGCATAGAATGGAAAAGAATTGATAGAAATTAAAATGTTGAATATGTTACTTTTGCTGATGTTTGCCGTCTCATGTCTTCCTTGAGCACTTAGCAATTTATATATATATATATATATATATATATATATATATATATATATAATGCATATAATTTAAACTTTTTTTGTACGTCAGTAACTTAATTTGTATTTAAATTTTTTCGAATGTATGAATTTTGTGTATGTATGAAACTATGTTGTTAATGTACCCAATGTAAATGTAGTGGCTGCCTTCTGTCAATAGTTCTTGTACGTCGTATGGAAAGTACAGGTGTCTTCACGTCGTCTGATGTTACCAGTTGAGCAAGTGGGTCTGGATGACATTGTCTGCTAGTATGAGTGTGTTAATTTGGAGTGGCCGATTCTAAGTCGGCGAAGAACTACTTCGTCTCCCCTAGAGGATTTATCTCAAAGTTTATTGTTTCATATAGCATTATTTTAACATTTCCTTAATTTTATTTCCATGTACTTTATACTATGTCTTAATAATTCTGAAAACATTTTTATCTTTAATTTAATTTAGAGAATGCAAATAAATGGTACTGAGCGACATCGCCTAGTTGCGGAGCTCTTCAAATAAATAAATAATAAAACTTGATGGCAGCAAATGTTCTTAATAATTCGTAGTTCGCTGCAAGTACTTGAGTTAGTCCAGTTGGTTTGGCATGTATATAAGACGAGATGTTTTCTTTGTCTTGAAATTCATTCAGTTGTGCGTCTGTTTGTTCATATTCAATAACATAAATAAAAAGCTATTTTTTTTTGCCTGTAAAGCCTGTAGTTTGGCTCAGTCGTAAGTTTTCTTGTCATGTCAACCAATAGAATAAAGTGTGTTTATCAAAACAGAGATGTTCTAGTTTTAATTGCCGTTGGTTAATTAATAATTAAATAGTAATAACCCCATATTAACTTTCAATCGTTACTAGCCCATGCACAGTTGTTGTATATACAAAATGGTTCAGTACAGCTATGGAATAGTTGTCTTAAGTCCTACAATTACATTGCTTTTATTTGATTTTAACCGTTTTAATCACGAAAGAAGAACTGTTT
>CM032228.1:19872500-20080000 GCA_019009955.1 Riptortus pedestris
CCAAGTGGGTTCCTCCTTTAAGACCACACTGGCGGCGGAGATATTTCTCATGACTATTTGAACAGCGCTACAGCACTAATAGTCGCGACCCATTCCATAGCAAACTGTATACTGCTAAGGTACGTAGATGATATTTTGGTCTTATTTTAGTGAGGCTACTAAAAAGGAGTTCGAGGAGTTATTGAAATATCTTTATCTCTTGTCATCCGCACCATTTCGGAATTTAACTCGTTCGAAGTAGAAAGTGAACGTAAAGATTAATTAATTTGATTTGAAATATCAAGACATAACAATAGCCCAAATTTTCAATTTTCCGGAGTCCAACTGCAAAGCGATATTGCATGACCCAATAAACCCAATACCAGAGCCTTCCACCACTACAAGCAAGAAATTAAGCGATATTCATGCATACGCTAATTCTGATTGCTGGATAATCCAAATGAGCAAAGACAGAATACTCCTCGTGGAGCTAAAATTTATTCACACTTAGCCGGTTGTTAATGGATAATATCCATAAACCTGGTGGATAGAAGATTGAGAGAGGAAAAAGGTAACGAGACTAAGGAAGAGTTGGGGGAATTCCAGAGTTACTCAGGAGGTGGAAAGGTGTGCTCTTTGTTGCCCTATCTGGGATTCCCGTGTCGTGAAAAAATCCAAAGAATATTTAAACGTAAGAAAATCCGGAGGTGGGTTTTTGCAAGTCCAAATAATTTAAAATCCTTTATGTAAGCTAAAAGACCCAATAAAGCTGCCGGAGCTCATCGGGAGTAAATAAAATCATATGTGGAGAATGTGGTGCGATTATGTGTGGAAGGACTTCAAGGAAATTAAAGAAAAGGGTGCGCCAGTAGCTCATCTGTCGAGAATGGACTCAACGTTCCTCCAGCATTTGATGAAAGAAAAGCACGAGAATGGGGGGGCCCACATCGAGGTAGCTTTATTGGCGAGGGAATATAACGTCACCAACTAATTCAGAAATTGAACGTCTTCTACATTGAGCTGGAGAGACGGAGCGGTTGTCTGTCCTAAATGATGCAATTGGAAATGCCAAAGTTCTGTCCTGTTGAGTAGGCCATCCTCCATCTCTGCTAGTCGCCAGTAGTTGTGCCCCAAAGCGTGGCGTATAACGTCCACTTATACAGGCAAAGTGTAGGAAAATTGTTAATTTACTATAGTAATATTTTTATATAGGGAATACATGTGTTCTGTTAATGTTTAGAGTATTTATGTCACTTAGACTATTTTAATTTGTAATCTGCGTGAACTAATCAATAGTATTCTTTTAATGTTTTTGGACTTAGATTCTAGTAGTTTTAAGTTGGGGAGGACGTTTTTTTAACTAAGACCCTCGTGATTTATATGAAATTTTTATTTTTTTTTGGTTAAATATTTCAACCCTAATGTAATTGTTCTGAATCATACTTGGCCTAAGATTGGGTTGCTTTGTTTGTTTAGAGGTTGGTTAGCACACCTGATGATGGCACGTTAGTGTCCGAAAGCCTTAGTGCATAGAATACATAAATTTGGTGGGAAGAGCATTCGTGCTTATTAAGCCTGTTTCCCCACAAATATATATATATAAATATATATATATATATAAATATAAAAAATTTTGAACGGACCTCATTTCCGTCAACCTCCTGGGTACAGGATCGTGGACATTTGAAGAAATTTTTCGAAAGACCGCGTTCATGAGTTACGACCCACCCCCCTAAGGGAAATTCTGGCTAAAAAACACATTACTTTCAATATATTTATTCATAAAACCGAATTTAAAACGAAAAAATTTAAAATTAGGTCAAGCGTGAATCTGGTGTTTTGATAATTCGGTATCAATGTAATGAGGTTTAATTTTTCCGGTTAATGATGTCCAGTTTTTTTTTTGTTTTTTTTTGCAGATATCTTAAATTATTAGGGAAATCAGCTACTGAGGACGTACTCACGACGTGATTTTCGGGAAATTTCTCAAATTTCCATCGATCCTACCAAGAAGATGACGAAAATGAGGTCTTTTCAAAACTATTTGTGTGTGTGTGTATATCTGTTAACGCTCTAGCGGTCGCAATTTTAGTGACAACACTAGACCGTAATTGTTATTGGCTGAAATCGTTCCTGAATAGTGGAGGTTATGTTTGCAAGGGGGTCGAAAATTCAAAATATTCCTGTTATTATAAGTCGAATCCTGCAGAACCAATCTTGTTAAAGTATTCTCGCTCTACAATTGTTGTTCTATTCTTTTTTAATTAACTCAGATATTAAGTAAACTATTAGAACTTTCTTGTTTTCAGCTTTCAGTAAACTGTGAGAAGTCTGCAACCACCGGACGGACGTATTATTTTTAATTAAAAGTGACTCACATGTTTTGTAAAACTACATTTTACAACACCAGAATAAACTGTGATTATGTTGTCGTATTTGGTTGGACATTTTAAGTGCTACATTGTTTAACAAACCTTATTTATAGACTAGTCGTTGGGAGAGTATTTAACTTTTATTTATTTATTTATTTTTTTTAGAGCAACTAGCTTCATAACTTCTACGGCTTATATAAAGGGTTATGGGAAAATCCAAAGTTATTCTTCTATTGTCGTCGTACTACAAACTCATAAGTTTATATACGTGACGCATAAAGTCAACCCTTTCCCTTCCCCGGCTCTCTCTCTCACACACACACTCTATTCTTCGACTCAATTTCTCCCTCTTTCTCTTATTCTCTCTCACTCTCTCGCCCCCCTCCCCTCCAGTCTGGATTTAATGAACAAACGTGCTGAGAATTAAACCCAGCGATTCCAGACTCGAGTCGTACTCAGCACGACCATCCCCCCATCCATCAACGGGTTCCAGGAACACCCCGAATTTTCCCCGAAGGTCGATGGGATTATACGAAAAACCATCTTTTCCGATGTCCTGGAACCCGTCTTAAAATATACAAAGTTTTCTGAGGTATAAGTTTATGGGTTCCTGGGCCCATTCACAGTTCTTTGGAGCGATGGGTTTTTAGAAATACGGCCTTCGCCTGAGTCTTGGAAGCAGTGGGGTCTAATTGAAAAGTTTCGGGATCTATGCATCAATGGGTTCCGGGACGCAATCATAATTTCCCAGAAGTTGAACCTTATGAAAACTATTCGGTGCCACTTGCCAAGCGATTCCAGGAACATCCAGAATTTCCTGAGGCGTAATTTTGGACAGACTATGATTTCCCACTATACGGAGTCAGACTTTTACTGTGGATGATTACAGTGGCAAAATACATTTCTCTGTTGAGATGGAGAGATAGAGGGAGGGAGAGAGAGAAAGGGAGAGGGAGAGGGGGGGGAGAGAGAGAGAGAGAGAGAGAGAGAGAGAGAGAGAGAGAGAGAGAGAGAGAGAGAGAGAGAGAGAGAGAGTGAGAGAGATAGAGAGAGAGAGAATCTCAAAATCACATTTAATGTATAAAAATCATTTCCAGTTTTCATAGACTTCTTTTTCTAGTGAAAAAGAGAATAGATGGTGGTAGGTTAATGGCATACCCTGATGTGTGAAATCTGCCTGTCTGATGTGTAGTAACATCGCCTAGTCCAATATCTTGGATGACATGGAGCCGGTTGGAAAGTACTTTGGACCAAATATTGCCTAGAGCAGGGAAAGCCCTACTGTGACACCGAGTAGGTCTATATCTTGGATGGGTTGTAGTCGGTTAGGAAGTACTTGGGACCAACTATTGACAAGTGCAGGAAACTCTTATTTTGTATATATGAACACCGCCTAGGTCAATGTCCTCGATGCTTTGGTGTCGGTTGGAAGGTACTCAGGATCAACTATTGACAAGTGCAGGAAACTCTTATTTTGTATATATGAACACCGCCTAGGTCAATGTCCTCGATGCTTTGGTGTCGGTTGGAAGGTACTCAGGATCAACTATTGACAAGTGCAGGAAACTCTTATTTTGTATATATGAACACCGCCTAGGTCAATGCCCTCGATGCTTTGGTGTCGGTTGGAAGGTACTCAGGATCAACTATTGACAAGTGCAGGAAACTCTTATTTTGTATATATGAACACCGCCTAGGTCAATGCCCTCGATGCTTTGGTGTCGGTTGGAAGGTACTCAGGATCAACTATTGACAAGTGCAGGAAACTCTTATTTTGTATATATGAACACCGCCTAGGTCAATGCCCTCGATGCTTTGGTGTCGGTTGGAAGGTACTCAGGATCAACTATTGACAAGTGCAGGAAACTCTTATTTTGTATATATGAACACCGCCTAGGTCAATGCCCTCGATGCTTTGGTGTCGGTTGGAAGGTACTCAGGATCAACTATTGACAAGTGCAGGAAACTCTTATTTTGTATATATGAACACCGCCTAGGTCAATGCCCTCGATGCTTTGGTGTCGGTTGGAAGGTACTCAGGATCAACTATTGACAAGTGCAGGAAACTCTTATTTTGTATATATGAACACCGCCTAGGTCAATGCCCTCGATGCTTTGGTGTCGGTTGGAAGGTACTTTGGACCAAATATTGACAAGTGCAGGAAACTCTTATTTTGTATATATGAACACCGCCTAGGTCAATGTCCTCGATGCTTTGGTGTCGGTTGGAAGGTACTTGGGATCAACTATTGACTACTGCAGGGAAAGCCCTACTGTGTAGAGATGAAAATCGCCTAGGTCAATATCTTGGATGGTTTGGAGTCGGTTGAAATGTGCTTGAGAACAACTATTGACTATTACAGGAAAAGCTCTATTGTGTATTTATGGACATTACCTAAGTCAATATCTTAGATGATCTGGAATTGCTTGGAAAGTATTTGGCACCAACTATTGACTAGCACTTGAAACACTCTACTGGTATATAGGAACATCGCCTTGGGCAATACCCCCGATGGTTTGGAGTCGGTTTGAATGCACTCGGGGCTAACTAGTGACTGATACCTGGCATAAGTCAATTCTCGGTTATTCGTGGAGACTCATGAAACCCCACGTTTCATCTACCCACTGGTTTCAGAGTACATTCAGAACTATCTTAACATTTCTATGTGGCCATTAGTTAATCGCCTTTGTCAATAATCCTGCAATTTGAGAGGGCTTATGAAAACTATTCGGACCCCATGAATCCCAGAGGAGTTGGCCTGTTCCCCAGCTTCCGCCCCCACACCCCCACATCTTAGACCATTATCCCAGTCTCCTATACACATTGATTGATTCGCTTCTACAACTGTCCGACGGCCCACTCTCAGCAAACATTACTCTATAGGATTGGGGAGCTTACACAAAAACATCCTCTTATCGCTTTTGTAAGGAACACAATAGCGTTACTTAGTTCAGAACACAAAACCCATGTAAGCGAGTTTCTTAAATCAGGAAAATGCGGGAATAATAAAAACCTAGTATGTTCCCACAAACAATATATCGTCAAAGTAAAACTCGATATCAGCAGATGTCCATTAAGGGAAATCAGCTATTGAGGCCGTACTCATGACGCGATGTTTGAAAAATTTCCTTCAATGGCTATCGATTCTACCCAGGAGAAGATGAAAATGAGGTCCGATCAAATATAATGTATATTCTATTTTTAGAAAGCGAGTACATCGCTGAAAAAAATTTCATTGTAAGGAGTTCGCCCATGTGCTCCAGCGGTTTGAATGTCTATTGTTTTGCAAGTTTTCGATGGTCCATCTTCGTGAGGCAGAGTTTTCAATTTTGTTAGCTACTTAATGAAATCAATGTTTTCAGTTTTTCATTATGGCTTTCCATGTTTTGAAGAGAATGACACCGTCCACGAAGTTTATTTTATTTGTTCTCTCAAGAACTTTGAATTCTAATCTTCTACCAAGATAGAAATAGACGCGCAATTATTTGTCCTCGCCAAATTAAGTTCGACGAGACAAAACTTCTACATAGGAAAGACGACCTTTGCAGAAGATTAGTTCTAGAAGCTATCGAAAAAAACTAGAGAACAAATACAATAAACGGCTTGGTCGGTATCATGGAATCACGTGGAAAGCCATAATAAAAACGTCCATCACGCAGGGGCTGCGTAAACTATGAAGATTTCCCACGTGCGTCACATATTTGCATTTATTTACAAAACGTAATATTTTGGAATTCCCATCTCTAAATCCCCCTCTCATTGGTCCAATTACTGCCTTTAACGACCTTGATCATTATTTTTACATAAAACGATTAAATTTCGGGTTTGATAAAGATACCACAAAAAATGTGTGTGTGTGTGTGTGTGTCTATATATATATATATATATATATATATATATATATATATATATATATATATATATATAAATTAGCGGACGTTGTCCTGCATGATATATCAAGCGATTAGGATATTAAATTTAATAATATTATGTTTAAAACAAAAGCTACTTTTAATAACATAAAAAAACAATAAAATAAAATAATAAAATAAATATAATAAAATAAATAAAATAAATAATAACATAAAAAACAACATTCGTTATGTGCACGTTTGCCTAAAAACAAATAGAAAATAAAATATCGTGAAAACTCGGTACGCAAAAAGAAAAGGAAAAATGAGAGAAGGAAAAGAAGACGTTTTTGTTCTATGATTATCTGGTAGAATGCGCACTACACGTCTTTACAAAACAAATAGTTGTAGACCAATAATTGAAATAAATCAAATCCCATTAATAATGCAAATGCATAAATATAAATAAAGAAAAAAAAAATTGCTACATTCAAATCAGATTAAAATAAATTTGGATTATAAATAACAATGTCTGAAAGTGAAAACCTTTCCCTGCTGCTAGCAGCTTTATTTAGATGACATACTTAAACTCTAAATAAATACACTAGATAAAGATATTAACATTTCATTACATTTCCAATAACCTCGCCCTCCACCCTTCGACCGGAGACCGAGTTTTCTTAAGTTCGGTTCAATCGTTGGTGCCCAATAAAATTGTTGGCCCCACTTATCTTTTTAGTGTATATCTCGTTTATACTTTGTTATACGACAAAAGTGAATATGATAAAAGTTACTCTAAATAGGAAAATAAATAACTTTTATTCTGTTTATATTTGCCAAAAAACCAATAGGAAACGAAATACGGCTATTTTTAATTTTAGGTCTCCCTCACGACCCCACTCCTGCTCCATTTGCCGGCGCTGATCTGTGACGCTAAACCATCCGGGACGTAACCCAAACTCGTCCAAAACATTCATTCAAATTGGTCCATCCGTCTAGGAGGAGTTCAGTGACATACACACGTACAGTAGAATTATATATATATATATATATATATATATATATATATATATATATATAGATACATATACAATTTTCAATGGACCTCATTTTATTCAACTCCTGGGTAAAATAATGGGCATTTGAGGATTTTGTTTTGAAAATAGCATCATGAATAAGACCATCTCAATAGGTGAATTCCCTTAGAAAAATCTTCTATAAGTGTGTCACGCAACGACCGTGTAAATTAAGCAGATTTCCCTCTGCTTGTAATGACGTTATGCTAGGTTATTTTGTTACAAAGCAAAGAGAAATGGGACTCCTACTTGCATGGGCAAACAACAAAAGTCCGTCACGCAGGAGTTGCGTAAACTAAGAAAATTTCCCACTTGAAGTTTAACAACAGATAAATCAACATACTGCTACCAACACACCACCATGACTATTTAGTGAATAAGTACAAACGGTAATAAGAAAACACTCAGTCAATTTTAATAAGCTCAAAACGGAAAGCTTCTGAATTGTAAACAAATGAGGGAGCCAACCTCTGACAGCTGAACAGATAGATAGAAATATACTTCACCGGATAGAAAAACAATTACTGAAAAATAGCATATTAATTTTATTGAAAACTATTTATTATATTTAGTACTGTAATTTATAATGAATTCGAATAATAAAATATGGTATTTAAGCTTCAAATAAAGTGGTTTATTATATAACAGAGTATTTTTTATGTGACACGAGTAGGAGTGGGGTTTGTTGAATGCTGAAAACTGAAAATATCTTGGTTAATATTCAAGATTCTATAAATGTTGTTAATTATTTGTTTTCTCAATGCTGAGTATTAAACGAGATATTCCAATATTTCAGTTTTCCGCCATCCCCAAACCCATACTCTTACTCATGCCATATTAAAAATATGCTGTTACACTATAACCATTTCATCCCTAGGTAAAATACCTTATTGAGTTTTTACTTTGAGAGATGCATGAAAATTCGTTGTGAATTGACGTCATCAATTAAGGTTTTATGCTTTGTCTGGCAAGAAATAATTATTAAAAGTATTTTAAAAATAATGGATTATTTGATGAAATTTGAAATCTATTATCTACAATTATGAATGTTATATATAGCAAGCACTGTACGTGGAATATAAGTTTTGCCTCCTTCCAGTTTAACTATTAATAGTTTTTCTTTTAGTTTTTTTTTGTTTGTTTTATTTTTATTTTGTTTTTCTTCCTCGTGTTGTAAATATACTAACAATTTATATTTAGTTTTGTCCATTCTATTTATTTTGTACATTTGTAAAAGTTAGATGTGTAAAAATTTTAATATTTATTTAATTTTGTAAAATTATATTCAAACATGTTAAAAGATGAATCGCCATTGTAGTGGCATCTCAAATAAATAATCAATAAATCCTGTCTGACAAACGTTTATTTGTACTATACCATACTTCAACAGTTTCTATGAACACTAAAGATCATATTTGTTGTTGGCTGAATTCGGAGCTCGAAAAGTATCTCGTTTACAGGGTTGTAATGAGTTGGATCGTAAAATGTTATGGAACTCATCTTGTTTAACAATCAACGGTCCGCAATTGTTGTTCTATTAATTTTTTTCGAAACTCAAGTATTAAGCGAGTATTTCGTATTTTCTTGTTTTCTGCCTCCGGTAAAACCCTACTTTTACTAATCTAAATTTTACATAGACACACAACATACATAGTGTGATATAAGGTCAGTAGTGTGTCATAACATCTCGTGGTGTTTCTGATTAGTTTACGCAGCACCTGCGTGACGGGCTTTACTGTCGGCATTACATTTCTGGAGTTATCGGACGATCCGAAGTATAACTAAGCATTGTGGTTGATAATAGATAAGAAAGGGCAGAGGGGTTGAAGGGGTCTGTATTCAGATTCGAAGGGCGAATCGATCCCCGCGATTTCTCTGCAATTTATGGGGCTATTCTTCTTCTCGTCCTCATTAAGCAGTCCCAGCTAATGCAAACGGTATCCTCAGCTTACTTTAGGCATTCATTGACATATCCTCCAGTTCGCTTTAATTTAATCTCATCTCTACATTATCAATCCAAGTGAAACCCTTTCAGCAGATTTATCTTAAAGGGAATAAGCTATTGGGGTAATAGTCATGATGAGATTTTCAAAAAATGACTCAGAATGTCCATGGAACATACCTAGTCGATAATTAAAATGTCCCTCACGCAGGTGCTGCGTAAACTAAGCAGATTCCCAATGTGCTCGTAAAACACACACTTCATCTGATATCACCACGATATCTCTCTCTTTAGGGGGATATATATATATATATATATATATATATATATATATATATATTATAATGAAAGGTTTATTTATTTTCATTAATATTTAAATTTAAACTATGTACCGGCTACTTCTCCGGGTCTTATATTGCACGGCAAGCATTTTTGTTTCCACCATCTCTGCTATAAGAGCTAATTTATCTATTTAATCCGAGATATAGCACATTTAGGCTAGCTAATTAAAGAAACACTTACGCTCTGGTTGCATCTTGGGAGTCGACTGACCCATTCCAGTCCTCCGAGATTGCCCTTTGGACTCATAGGGGTCCGCTCTCTTCCCTTGACAGGTGCTGCTACCTCGTTTCAAGCCTAGTACTAGTCACTCGGATCTCATAGATATAGAGACAACGGGGTGGCTCTCAGGCTCGACCGTTACAATATATATATATATATATATATATATATATATATATATATATATATATATATAGAGAGAGAGTGAGAGAGAGAGAGAGAGAGAGAGAGAGAGAGAGGGGGTGAGAGAGAGAGAGAGAGAGAGAGAGAGAGAGAGAGAGAGAGAGAGAGAGAGAGAGAGAGAGAGAGAGAGAGAGAGAGAGAGAGAGAGAGAGAGAGAGAGAGAGTGAGTGAGTGTGTGTGTGTGTGAGAGAGAGAGAGAGAGAGAGAGAGAGAGAGAGAGAGAGAGAGAGAGAGAGAGAGAGAGAGAGAGAGAGAGAGAGAGAGAGAGAGAGAGAGAGAGGGTAGGAGGATTCGGGGAAATATAGAATAAAATGCATAGATGACGTTATCCTAATTCAGTGATGTGGACCGTGTTTCATAATTGCACGTGACAAATCCGTTCAGTTATCGCAGCACATAGGTGACTTTACAACTTTACGAACTTTTGATGCACTAAAAAATTGTTAAAAAAGTAGAACGTTACCAATTACTGTTTTGAACGGTCTTCATCAATTAACTGGAATATAAATAAAATAAAAATATTAGTGAGCCATATTTTGACGTCAAGGTAAACGATTGTATTAATTATTTCGAAGCATGAAGGCGGAACGGTTTTAATAGGATCGCCGGAGGGTTTTCAGTTTTATCGGGATTTTCCGCTGAACTGAATCGGACACAACGATGGACATTGTGCTCTTCAACACTCACTTCAAAATTCGACATTCTCCCTAGATTATACATTTAAATTTGTATAAAAGAAGTTAGTATAACGGTTTGTCAAGCTCTGGCTTTGCAGCAGATTTGTCGAGCGATGAAATGGTACCGGGGTCTTTATGGTTCTTTGTGCGAAGTAAAGAAAGTATTGTAATAGCAAAAATTTCGCCTGATCAGATTTATTATCCGAATTATCCGTTTTGAACCTCCCTGAACCCGTTTGGCATAGTTCCGGTGCGGCGACTGTATTTATGTACGAATCTCGAAATATGGAAAAAAAACGCATAGTTTTAGAGGTTGACATTTCATATTTGGGATCGTGATATAGGATAGTGTGTCATTCACATGAGAAATCTGCTTAATTACAAAACTTCTGCGTGATGAACTTTTAGCAGATTTCCCCTAAGGTACTCATGACGCGAGTCTCGAAAAAGTTCTTCAAATGTCCATCGATCCTACCCAGGAGATGACTAAAATGAGGTCCGTTCAAAATTTTATATATATGTATATATATTTGTCTCTTAACGCTCTAGCAGTCGCAATTTTTGTTTGATCGGTACAAAACTTGATATTTAATCGTTTTATGTACAAAGAAAGATGAAGTTCGTTAATGGCTGAAATCGGACAAGTGGGAGGGGGGATTTTAGAAAATTCAAAATATCTCCGTTATTATGCGTCGAAAAATTGTATAGAATCAATCTTATTGTAAATTAAATTTACTATAAATATTGTTCTATACATTTATTCTCTATCTTGAATATTAACCGAGATATTTGCATTTGTATTGTGTGTGTGGTCGGAAGAAGTCGGCTATATTCAGGACTTTCCGCCGAAAGCTAGTTTGGCCGTTTCCGTAACTATTCGTCCCTCGTGAATCGGTTTAAAGAGTCATTGCTACTACTGTTACTGGTAGCCAAATTTCTCTATTGTAAAACTTCACGTGGGAAATCTGCTTAGTTACACAACTCCTGCGTGATGGACTTTTATTTTCCTCGTATGAAGTAACCGTCGTTGTTGTTGACCAGGAATTAGAGCGGTTTATATGGAAGTGGAGGGTGACTTGAAATGACTACGTTATTATGAGTTCCATCGAAAAAAGGGTGTTTATAGGGGGAGGGGGGGGGGGGTAATTCGAAAGTTCAAAATATACGCGTTATAATCCGTTGGATCTTAAAACCTTAATGATCCAATTTTCTTTAACTGTTGATCCACTGCAGTTGTCTCTCCATACATTTATCCGTAACTCAAGCATTAATAGAGTTAATCGTATGTCCTAGTTATTTGCATTCAGTAAACCCATGCGCATTGATCGTTTACTTAGAAATTCAGCATATATGGTAAGATAAGATATAGCAATGGCTTCTTTTCTTTTAATGTTATGTTTTAACGATTAGCCTGAGTTGCAAAAAGTGGACGTTAATAAATAATAATAATAATGTTAGTTTAAGAGTCTTAACTATAATGTTTATTTCAAGGGTTTTTTTTTTAATGGTTACCTTTATAGTTCTAGTTTTTGTTGTTTTTTTAATGGTTGTGATATTTATGTTTATTTTAACAAGCTTTAATTTTAATGTTTATTTTAATGCTGTAATTTAATAGGAAATTATAAGTGTCAGTTTAAGAGTCTTATGTTAATATATTATTCGAATGGATTTTTTAATTTTAATGGCTACCTTTATAGTTCTAATTTTTGTTGCCGTTTTAGCTATTGAGGTCGTACTCATGACGCGATTTTCGAAAAATTTCCTCAAATGTCCATCGATCCTACCCAGGAGATGACGAAAATGAGGTCCGTTCAAAACTATATATATACTGCTCAAAAATGAATAGGGATATTGGTTATTTTTTCTTATCCTATTAATTTTAATTAAATCGATCTTAATTAAATTTCTTTTTTATGGGGGAAAAAAGACAACAATTTCTAATAAATAATAATGATATTTATAATAAAAAAAAAATAATTTTTGTTTGATCGTTACCAAACTCAGTATTTAATCGTTTTAAGTAAAAAGAATATCAAGTTCGTTAACGGCTAAAATCGGACCAGTGGGAGGGGGGGGGTTTGAGGGGGGATTTTCAAAAAGTCGAAATATCTTCGTTATTATGCATCGGATCGAAAAATTGTATAGAACCAATCTTATTGAAAATTACATTTACTACAAATATTGTCATATACATGTATTCTCTATCTTGAATATTAACCCGAGATATTTGCATTTTTCTGTTTTCAGCTTCTGAGATGAGATCGGCTAACTTCGGGTCTAGTCGTGAGTTTCCGTCAAGAGCTAGTTCGGGCCGTTACCGTAACTGTTTGACTCTCTATTCTGAAATTTCTTTATTGTAAAACTTCATGTGGGAAATCTGCTTAGTTTACGCAGCCCCTGCGTGACGGACTTTTAATGGTTGTGATTTTAATGTTTATTTTAATAAGCTTTAATTTTAATGTTTATTTTAATGCTGTTGTTTAATAGGCAGTTATAAGTGTTTTTTTCCATAGGTTTAGACTATTTAATAATTACATTCTTAGTATTTACTTACATAGCCCGTTTGAAAATTTATTTTGTATTTAATAGTTGGATTGAATACTGTAATACCGGTCCGAAGTTTCCAAGGCGGTACGTAGGGGGGGGGGACCCCTCTTACCAAAAAAAGAAGTAATAAATAAAATAAGAAATAATAAATTAAAACAATTAAATAAAGTGGGGGAGGGGTTGAAATAAAAAACATAATAAAACTATAAAAAAAAGGTTAAAGAGGAAAAAAAAGTTATATATAAATCTATAAAAAAAAAAAAAAAGTCCACCTAGCGTGCTTGTGTCTGTGATTTCCGATGATCGGGGAACTCAAATACTGTTGGATGAGTGTTTGTCATTGATGAACATAATGTTTTTTACCCTAAATCAAACAAACAAACGGTTAGATCAGTAGTATGTGATTACGTCACGTGGGATATCTGATAAGTATTAGCAGCCCCTGACTGCCTAATTGTTTTTTTGATCTGCCATCTGTATAACCATCAACTTCACTCATCCTATAATCTTACATTAATAGCTTGAAAAAGTGTTATAAAAAAAATTAAAACTACAGACGTAATGACTTTCCCCCTTGGACATATAGTAATAAACTTGATATAAATATTTCCTTTTCAAGACCCACACTCGGTTACCATATATTAAAAAGTCCGTCACGCAGGGGCTGCGTAAACTAAGCAGATTTCCCACGTGAAGTTTTACAATAGAGAAATCCGCCTAATCACAGCTGTAGTAGGAAGGGATCTCTAAACCTATTCACGAGGGACAAATAGTTCTGGAAACGGCCACCAGAGCTCTCGGCGGAGAGTCCGGAACATGGCGGGGTTCCGTTGACTACACACACAATACAAATGCAAATATCTCGGTTAATATTCAAGATACAGAATAAATGTATAGAACAATATTTATAGTAAACTTAATTTACAAAAAGATTAATTTTATTCAATTTTTCGATCCGACTCATAATAACGGAGATATTTTGAATTTTCAAAAATCCCCCCTCTAAACCCCCCCTCTCACTGGTCCGATTTCAGCCATTAACAAACTTGATCTCTCTTTTTACGTAAAACGCTTAAATATGAAGTTTGATAACGATCAAACAAAAATTGCGACCGCTAGAGCGTTAACAGACAAATATATATATATATATATAATTTTGAACGGACCTCATTTTCGTCATCTCCTGGGTAGGATCGATGGACATTTGAGGAAATTTTTCAAAACTCGCGTCATGAGTACGACCTCAATAGCTGATTTCCCTTAAGGGAAATCTGCTAAAAGAATTCCAGGCATACACATTAGACCGGAGAGAGTCAGACTTTTTATACACAGACGCATCCAAAATACACTATAGGACTGGGATTGCTGCAGTGGTAGGAGACAATACCGTCCACAAAAAAGTCCGTCACGCAGGGGCTGCGTAAACTAAGCAGATTTCCACGTGAAGTTTTACAATAGAGAAATCTTCCTAATAACAGCTGTAGTAGTAAGAAACCTCTAAACCTATTCACGAGGGACAAATAGTTACAAAAACGGCCGCCAGAGCTCACGGCGGAAAGTCCGAACATAGCCACTGCTGCCGAGCACATGCAGAATACAAATACAAATATCTCAGTTAATATTCAAGATATAGAATAAATGTATAAAACAATATTTATAGTGAATTTAATTTGCAATAAGATTGATCCTGTAATATTTTTCGATCCGACGTATAGTAACGGAGATATTTCGAATTTTCGAAAATCCTCCCCTCTAAACCCCCCTCCCACTAGTCCGATTTCAGCCATTAACGAACTTTTTTTTTATACATAAAACGACTAAATATCGAGTTTGGTAACGATTAAACAATAATTGCGACCACTAGAGTGGTAACAGACAAATATATATATATATACTAGCTCAGATACCCGGCTTCGCCCGGGAATTGATTTGAGGCTGAATGGTTATGGTATTTTTTTTTGGCAAGGCTTTACTTTGCACAATATTTTGACGTTTACCCGTGTCAGTGTTTAGGGTTAATACCCGTTGTTGGCATTTGTTAATAATAAAATTAATTTTTTATGTAAGTCTTCACTGTCCTCCAAATTGTCATATTTCCAGTCTCCTGTGCATTATGCATAGATTTCAGCTATTAAGGACAAAATATTAACATTGATTTGAATAATTTTTTCCAGCTGAGGTACCTGATAGTTCAAATAGGAATGACTTGTTGAGCATATCAATATTCCGACGTAAATTACTTGCTCCACACATTGTTCCTGGAGAAATGCATAAAAAAAAAAAAACAAAAAAAAAAGTTAATCTAAATAACAAAATAAACAACTTTAGTTATGTGCATGTTTGTTGAAAAACAAATAGACAATAAAATATCGCGAATTTTTATTTCAGGCCTCCCTTATAACCCCCCCTCCCGTTCTAACCTAAACATTTTAATATAGCTTATAATCATGGAAGAATTAATGCTAATTGACATGGCGAGTTTTGTTAAGTTCGGTTCAATCGTTCGCGCCCAATAAAATAGTTGACTCCCGCTTTAGTTTATAGTGTATATCTCGTTTATACATTGTTAAAAGACAAAAATGAATATAACAAAAGTTACTCTAAATGACAAAATAAACAACTTTTTTTATGTTCATATTTGCCGAAAAAAGAATAGGAAAAGAAATATCGCTATTTTTAATTTCTTGCTCCCTTATAACCCCCACTCCTGCCCGTCCCTAGAAATGTTGGTATGGCTTGTTATAATGAAAGCGTTAGTGTTAATACATATACCGAGTTTTATTTATTTCCGTTGGGTCTTTTGTCCCAAATAAAATTGTTCACTTGCGCTATAGGTTTTAGCGTATATCTCGTTTAAAATTTCGTATACGAAAAAAGTGTATACAATAAAAGTTACTCTAAATAACAAAATAAACAACTTTTGTTATGTGCATATTTACCGAAAAGCCAATAGAAAGCGAAATATCGCTATTTTTAATTTCAGGCTTCCCTTATAACCCCCACTCCTATTCGTCTCAGTGAAAACTAATATAGCCTAAAGTCTAAGTTAGGTTAGTAGTAATATAAATACTAAGTTTCATAAAATTCGGTTCAGCCGTTTATGCGTGAAAAGGTAACAAACAAACAAACAAACATACACGAAAGAAACAAAATGCAGATATGGTGTCTATGACATGTAAAACGAAAAGTTATCGTGAAATTTCGCGAAAAAAATCAATGTACAGACAGAGGTTACAATTTTATATATATATAGATATGTCTATCTATCTATATATATATATATATATATATATATATATATATATATATATATATATATATATATACTAGCTCAGATACCCGGCTTCGCTCGGGAATTCATTTGAGGCTGAATGGCGATGGTATTTTTTTGGCAAGGCTTTACTTTGCACAATATTTTGACATTTACCCGTCACAGTGTTTAGTGTAAATACCCGTCGTTTCTGTGGATTTGTTAATAATAAAATTATTTTTGTATGTAAGACTTCACTGTCCTATATTTCCCGTTCCCTGTGCATTATGCATAGATTTGAATTATTAAGCACAAAATATTAACAAAAATTTGAATTAATTTTTCCCGGTGAGGTACCTTGTAGTTCCAAAGAATTGTTGAGCAAATTTCACTAAATAATAAAATAAATAACTTTGTTATGTGCATATTTGCCGAAACCCCAATAGGAGACGAAATATCACTATTTTTAATTTCAGGGCCCCTTATAACCCCCACTCCTGCCCGTCCCTAGAAATGTTAGTATGGCTTATTATAAGGAAGACGTTAGTGCTAATTCAAATTCCGAGTTTGGTTTAGTTCGGTTGAGTCTTTTGTGCCAAATAAAATTGTTGACTTCTGCTATCACTTTTTGGCGTATAACGCCTTTATAATTAGGTATACGACAAAAGTGTATATGACAAAAGTTTCTCTAAATACCAAAATAAACAGCTTTTGTTATGTGCATATTTGCCGAAACCCCAATAGGAGACGAAATATCACTATTTTTAATTTCAGGGCCCCTTATAACCCCCACTCCTGCCCGCCCCTATAAATGTTAGTATGGCTTATTATAAGGAAGACGTTAGTGCTAATTCACATACCGAGTTTGGTTTAGTTCGGTTGAGTCTTTTGTGCCAAATAAAATTGTTGACTTCTGCTATCACTTTTTGGCGTATAACGCCTTTATAATTAGGTATACGACAAAAGTGTACATGTCAAAAGTTTCTCTAAATAATAAAATAAATAACTTTGTTATGTGCATATTGGCCGAAACCCCAATAGGAGACGAAATATCACTATTTTTAATTTCAGTGCCCGTTATAACCCCCACTCCTGCCCGTCCCTAGAAATGTTAGAATGGCTTATTATAAGAAAGACGTTAGTGCTAATTCACATACCGAGTTTGGTTTAGCTCGGTTGAGTCTTTTGTGCCAAATAAAATTGTTGACTTCCGCTATCATTTTTAGCGTATACCGCCTTTATACTTAGGTATACGACAAAAGTGTATATTACAAAAGTTACTCTAAATAACAAATTAAACAACGTTTGTTATGTGCATAATTGCCGAAAATGCAATAGGAAACGAAATATCACTATTTTAAATTTCAGGCCTCCCTTATAACCCCCACTCCTGTTCGTCTCAGAGAATATTAACATAGCCTAAAGTCTAAGTTGGGTTAGTAGTAATATACATACCAAGTTTCATAAAATTCTGTTCAGCCGTTTATGCGTGAAAAGGTAACAAACAAACAAACAAACAAACAAACAAACATACACGAAAGAAACAAAATGCAGTTATGGTGTCTATGACATGTGAAACGAAAAGTTATCGTGAAATTTCGCGAAAAAAATCAATGTACAGACAGAGGTACAATTTTATATATATATATATATATATATATATATATATATATATATATATATATATATATACAGTTTTGAACGGACCTCATTTTCGTCATCTCCTGGGTAGGATCGATGGACATTTGAAGAAAAATTTCGAAAATCGCGGCATGAGTACAACCTCAATAGCTGATTTCCCTTAAGGGAAATCTGCTAAAACTACATGACTACAATACAATATACACGGCAGAGTTACAGGTTACACTCTTAGGACTAACGAGCATCACAACTACTAAAAAAGACATAGTCATTTGTACAGACTCATTAAGTTCGCTTAGTAGTAGTAAACTCGCTCGAAGACAAACACGCTGACTGTACAACACATACTAACTGACTGCACACAATTAGTAATGGAGCCATGGCCCACACATTTATGCCAACTACTAGCCGCTAGTAGCCAATTTATAGATGATCTTTTTATGTATTTCAGAAATAATAGATTATTTGAGGAAATTTAAAAGCTATCATTATGTAAAATTATATATAGTAAGCACTTTATTTGTAGAACATAAGAGATTCCAGGTAATCTCTTTATAGTTTTTTTTTTTATGTTAACTTTATATTTATTTTGTGAAATGTATTTATCCGGTAACTTTGTAATATTTAATTTTGTAGATATTTAATATTTTTTTTTTAAATTATGTACTCGCTTGTTTAATTATTTGTTTAAAGATGAATCGCCGTTGCCATAGTATCCAAAATAAATAATAAGAACAATAATAACCCTACACTTATAGAACCAAATCCCCTAAACACCCCTAGCTTATATTTCAAGTCCTATTTACATACTCTGCTTGATATGGGAGAAAAGTAAGTACACAGAAAAACTGCTAATTTGAAGGAGCATATTGGTGATAGACGTTTTGTCAACTCCTAGATTAGACTTACGGTCTAAAATCGGCTAAAGATAGATAGATATATTTCTTTATCCATGGAAAACAAGCAGTAATACATAAGTGAAAACAACAATAATGAAGTAAAGACTATTGAAACGGCCATAGAAGAAACCTCGAAACATTCACGGCAACTGAGAGAAGGAAAATTCGTGTGTAGTAAATAGTTTCATTCAATTTCTCTCTTTTTATAATTTTCAGGACCAGAATTAATTTTTTACGTGCGGAAAAATTCGCGTTTAAATATAGACTCCACATACCGTAATATGAGATTTCTCTTAAAGGAAATCAGCTTTTGTTGTACCAAGGGGCGATCTTCGCATCCAGTAGATGACGAAAATGAATTCCGTTTAAAATTATTGGTATATATTATACATATATGTTTGTCTTTTATGGCCCTAGCGGTGGGATGTTTAGTTTGATCGTTACAGAACTCGATATTTTAACATTTTATGAGGTTAATGACTGAAATCGGAGCATTGGGTGGGGGGGGTTACAGAAGAGAATTTTGAAAATTCAAAATATCTCCGTTATTATCGATCAGAAAGAAAAATTATTTTGGACAAACTTATTCCAAATTTAATGTGATTTTCTTCACCTCAAATTTTAAAAGAGATATTTTCGTTTTTCGGTTTTCCGTCTTCAGCGACCACGCCCTTCCATTTTTATAAATTGCACTTAATTAGCCAGCAAGAAACAAATATTTCATGAAACGTCTTATTCCATAATTAAATGCAAAATATGGTTCCAAACTGATCTTTACTAGATGAAGCAAATGCAAATACGTTGTGTGATTGCGTAACAACTAAGATTTTATTTAATGACTCGCAAATTTGTATTCGATCAATAGCATACTTGACATTTAGCCATTTCAGTGTTTTTTTAGGGGTTTAGAGGGAGGGAATTATGAAAATACAAAAAAATTCCCGTTATGAGTGGGATAGAATAGTTATTTAATATACAAGTGACGAAAGTAGATCATTTTACAACTCGAGTGAAAAGTTTACCCACACGAGCGAAGCGAGTTTGGTAATTTCACGAGAGTTGTAAATTCTACTTTCGTCACGAGTGTAATATTAAATTTTTTCTGTAATCGTGTAATACATGATCAGATCTAACCAGAATATGAACAAAATTAGGATGTTGTGAAGATTATGGTATGTTGTTGGTAGGTTATAAGGATAGTTGTGATAGGTTATAAACATAGCTATAAAACAACTAGTGATGATTGTGAAGTAGTGCAGCTATAAACAAGTGCAGGTTATAAACAAGGAAGGTAATTATTATTATATTTAAATTTTAAAATATATTGATTATTTCCACAAATAATTCATTCACATTTCAATTTATTTTGTTAAAATAAATTCTTACAATGTTAAGAAACATTTAAAAGCATTTAATTTCCAACTTCAAATTATTTTTTAATTTATACTTATTACTAATTAAGAAGGCAATTCACTTTCTTCACTCTATTGCAAAATGTTTCACTTTCTTCACTCATTTCAGTTTAGTAATGTTACCATTATTCAACGATTACAGAAAAAAGTGTTATAGAACCAATCTTGTTAAACTATTGATTTTCTGATATACACTTCGTCCAGTAAACCGAGGCTTGCAGCTCAACGGGATTTTTATTAAGACGTAAAGTATACCTGAGGGCATGTGGTCAATTGTGTGTCATACCATCAAATCAGTACAGTTAACGCATCCATTGTGTGGCGGACTATCAATTATTTTCAATGTATGGTTTTCAACAGGTGGCTGGCGAAGAAAATTTATGGCGTTTGTCGACGAAGTTCTTTTAATCATAAGATTGATATTTTATGAATATGTGATGTTCCAAGTTTTATACAAAACATTGCTAGATAACAATATATAATGAAAAGAACTCTTATTTTATGTTTGTTTTGAAATAAATTTTGCCTTTTTTCAAGCATTCTTTGAAGTGGTCTGAATCTCTCAGCCATGGTTCACAAGCAGAAAAAAGGTAATGACAACACACATGGAGTTTTCATTTTGGTGCTGCGTGTTCTCGAGACAGAAATATGAGAGTTTTGCTTAGAGACAGCACTAAATAATTTCCTTCAATCTCTGCATGAATAGTAAAACACACGTTCAATATTTTTCACTTTTTCGTGCCTTGAATGCTGATTGATATTTTAATAAGTGAGCATTCATTTTATTTTTTAAAAGATAGCGAAATTCTAAAATTTGGCATGTGATATTTCTTTATATTTTGAGAATGAAATTGAAACATTTTTGATATATAATCACAGAAGTTTCTATATATGAACTAAATGTAACATTTTAAAAAATATGGAAACTTAAATTAAATTATCCATACACACACACACACACACACACACACACACACACACACACACACTTATGTATACATACTCCATGAAGTAATTCATAAAAATTTTATTTTCATGAAAATATGTTTAATCTTCATTTTTATTGCTTATTCTCCTTTTGAAGGCCTTTTGTCCAAATTCTGTAGTGAATACTTACTATATTAACCCTAGTATTACCGACCTCTCCCAGGTCCCATGGATTACCAAGGGGGGGGGGGGGGCTCCTCGAGCCCACAACCTTAAAAACCTTTTATTTTGGTTCTATAATTTATTTAAAATTTTTATTTCTATTGGATTATGTTTAATGAACGTTTCTTATGACACCTGTGAAAAAAGAAATTAAAAAAAAAATTAAATACAAAAATAAAAATAAATTAAAATAAAAAGTACGGATGGGGAAAAAAGGATGACTTTAAATTAAATGTAATTTTATTCTACTGGAGGAACATATCTAAACATTGTTAGAATAAAAAGTTATCTATATCTAAGTTATTATAACATTATAACAGAATAATAATTTAAGAAAAAATAATTATCAGATTCGTAATGCAATTATCGGTGCTTTTGCACAATAATTTTTTTTCCGAGTGTTTATCCAGGATGCAGCATGGACTAACTGTTCCCCTAGTTGGGAACAACCTAGAAAATCTTCTCTTTTCTAAACAAGTACCTATCAGGAGCAATAATTATAACCATCTCAGTAATATATTTTTATATGAAAAAAAAAATTATGGGGAGAATATATATATTTTTTTTGAGAAAAAAATAACTTGAGAAGGTTTGTGTATGTTAAAATTACATCAAAGTAATTATTATTTGAGCAATATAATTAATAACACTTGAATTACTAGTTAAAAGTAGTATTAAATATCAGTGGGCTCGAGGAGCCCCCCTTGGTACTTAAGTGTATAACTACCCCTTGCATTACCAAGGGGGGGGGGCTCCTCGAGCCCATACTTAAAAAAAAAATTGTTTTCTCAACATAGAAATTTTTTTATTTAATTTTATTGTTATGCCCTCACTCTAGGATGTTTTTCTGAGGAATACATAAAATATCAAAAATATCCCATTAAAATTGGGTGATAGGGAACAAAAACAAAAAGTTGTGGGCTCAAGGAGCCCCCCCCCCCTTGGTAGTTCTAGGGTTAATTTAATATATACATACACAACCTACGGTTACAAATATGATATTACACACAAAGAACTACTATGAAAAATTGTTGGCTTTCAATCGTTTTCAACAAACTGTAACATCCAGATAATAACGATTTTAATTTACGACAGTAACTGTTTTAATTTACATGCACGGTTAAATAAATAAGATATAATAACTACTTACTCATGGTTCTGTTGATTTTTCTTCAACTATAGTTCAAAGTCTTTGATAAAAATGATAAATAAATATTTTCGGTTCAATTTAATCGATTTTCGGTCAATATTAGAATGTGAAATATTTGTTTAAACTCTTTAACTAAAGCGATAATACTTCAAAATATGAACAGGGTCTGTTGTTATGAATTATAATTTCTTTTCAAAAACTATCATTTCCTTGAATAAAATTCATTTTTTACTTTTTGTTTTTTAATAATCTACACTTGTAATTACGTTGCATCAGATAGGATAAATGAACCGTAAATTCATTATTATTCAATATTTTATACTTAACATTCTTATTTTACTTAAATTCAGTCGAAACTTAGTTATATTACAACTTTGCAACGTGTTTTTGATGTTGTTCGTTTGTAGCTTTTATTTGTACTGTAGTGTGATATTTTTTAATTTGCCGAATTCACTGTTGTTATTACACTTGTTATTATTATCTGGTTTCATATACTTAATATATTTGTGTTGTTTGTTGGTTTGGATTTACGCAATGTTTTTTTATATAGTAATTTTTTCAAAGAGTAATTTTTAGATCACTAGTCAGTAACTTTAAATATCGATGAAGTGAGTTAAAATTAACGAGGAATCATAAGATATCAAGATCTCGTTGATATAGTGAAAAAAACTTCTATTTGTTATCAGTTAATATTTATTGTACGGACACTTTTTTGTAATTTTTAAATCGTCGATAGAGTGTGATTTTAGCAGATTTCACTTAAGAAAAAGAAGATTTTGCTAATTTACCATTGAAATTTAAAGGATTTGCCAGGAGAGAAACGGCACTGAAGAGTACAAGGGAAATAAGGAAATTTCACCTGTATCGTCCTGGACCCACTGGAAAGGAAGCACATATTTCGGGCGTATTGCACCTTAAAAAGTCCGTCACGCAGGGGCTGCGTAAATTAAGCAAATTCCCCTCGTGATGTTCAACAATAGATAAATATATATAATAGTAACACAATAGCAACGTCAACTTCAAGTGAATAAATACAAACGATAATAAGAAACCTCCAGACAGGAAGCATCTCAAATGTAAACAAACAGTTCTGCCAACTTTTTACCGGAAAGAAAAACAATCGCTGTAATATATCTGAATAACGTATTAATTTGATTGAAAACTATTTGCTATATCTAGTACTTTAATTTATAATGAATAAGAATAATTTTAATCTCATTCAATCAAATTTAAGTAGTCCAAAAACTTAAGAAGGTGGGCGGTCACCAAAACATATTTGTATGTATCTCGTATAATAAATGTCTCTTGAAAACAATATTTAATATTTAAGCTTTCAATGCTGTGGTTTATTACATAACCGAGTATTTTTTAGCCCCCACTTGTACCCATGCTGAAGGCTGAAAACAGAAAAATGCAAATATCTAGGTTAATATTCAAGATAGGGAATAGATGTATATAACAATATTTATAGTACATTTAATTCGGTATAAGATTGCTCTTATACATTGTTTCGACCCGACATATAGCAACGGAGATATTTTGAATTTTTGAAATTCTCCCCCTCTAATGCTGTACGTTTTCTGTTGCTAAATAAATTCCGATTACCATCGCGGGAAATGAAGCTGAAACTCTGAAGTTTTTGGACGTACACCCTGAACTCAGAAGACTACCCACTGGGTCCCTCGAGACCACTCTTGAACTGCCAAAAGACCATATGCTATGATTTAAAATGTATTAAAAATAAGTCAAAACATTCTTGTAATTGAATCGTTCACTGTGTATTTTGACTCAACAGTATATTTTATAACTTTAATTTTTGGCTAGATCAATAACTACTTGTCTTCGAAATTTCTGAATTCATTTTGTTATTTCAGGCATCGCCTTATATGAGAGGTGCCTTTCATTCCAAGTTCAAATATTCTACTTCAACAGTATTTGTCGATTTTTTTCAAAATAGAGCTCATGCAGTTGGCTGGTCGCATTCAATTAAAAAAAATAATTATCTAAGGTTTGATTGTAGATACCGTAATTAATTATGTGAAACATTCTTTGTTTTGGAGAGTTGTTCCTGCAGATAACCTGTCCATACAACCATAGTACCATTAAGGTGTTGTTATAAAACATGAACTTACGATGAAGACAATTTTGAAGTATTTAACAGCTGCTTTTTAAGAAACACGTTCAGATGCAAGAAAAAAAGGGTTTCCCTAAAATGACAACTACAATGTAAAGGACACCTTAATTGGCATACAAAAATTCTCTTCGCTAAAGGCTCAACTAACAGCTATTACTCTCCCTTTCTCTCGCACTGTCTCTCTCTCTCTCACTCGCACTCTCTCTCTCTCTCACTCTTTCTCTCTCTCACTCTCTCTCTCTCTCTCACTCTTTCTCTCTCTATAACTCTCTCTCTCTCTCTCTCTCTCTCTCTCTCTCTCTCTCTCTCTCTCTCTCTCTCTCTCTCTCTCTCTCTCACTCTCTCTCACTCTCTCTCTCTCACTCTCACTCTCACTCACTCACTCTCACTCTCACTCTCACCTTCTCATTCTCTCTTTCACTCTCTCTCATTCTCTCTCTCACTCTCTCTTTCTCTCTCTCTCACTCTCTCTCACTCTCACTCTCACCTTCTCACTCTCTCTCTCTCTCTCTCTCTCTCTCTCACTCTCTCTCTCTCTCTCTCATTCTCACTCTCACCTTCTCACTCTCTCATTCTCTCTCTCACTCTCTCTCTCATTCTCTCTCTCACTCTCTCTCTCATTCTCTCTCTTTCTCTCTCTCTCTCTCATTCTCACTCTCACCTTCTCACTCTCTCTTTCTCTCTCTCTCTCACTCTCTCTCACTTTCACTCTCGCTTTCCCTCTCTCTCTCACTCTCTCTCTTTCTCTCTCTCTCTCTCTCTCACTCTCACTCTCTATCTCTCTCACTCACTCACTCTCACTCTCACCTTCTCACTCTCTCTTTCACTCTCCTGATTATTTTATCAAATATCAAAAAAATGTAAAACTGCAAATACATCCACCGTTATATGTATAAATGCATAAGGAGTTTTAGTAATGTAATATAATGGAATTGAATGAATATGTTTGATCAATTGTTGATTTACCAAGCTCTATGTACAAACATTTCATGCCAAACTAAGGGGCAAGTTAGTTAATGGCTAAAATTGGAGGAGGTTTTAGAGAGATTCGTAAAATTACGAAAATTTTAAATATCTCCATTACAATACGCCGTATTCGAAAAATTGTATAGAACAATATATATTGCTCATTTTATGTCCATTAAATGTTGTTATATACTTGTTTCCCCTATGTCGGACCTAAACCGAGATATTTGGATTATTTAGTTTGGTTTAATTTTTAAACCCACACTCCAACTCACGCCGTGTTAACTACAAGCTATCAGATATCATGAACCAATTTATTCAAATCTTAAATACGAAACACTACTTTTCATTGAGCTGTTAGTGCGTGATATACTTCCAAATATGTTTTTTGACGACGTCAATTAAGATGTTAAATTCTTCTTCTTCTTCTTCTTTTGCAACCTCCTTTGTGCCTTTCAGCGTGGAGGTGTCTCAGTCCAAGACAGCCATGCATCACGGTCCCTGGCCAGAGCTCTCATAGCATTCAGACCCTTCCCTCTGTTCTGTCCAAGCCTGGAGATGTGTTCAGCCCATGATGTAAAATTCTCTACTCGAAAATGTTTATTTTCGCACTAAAGTTCATAATCTGAAATTGGACCAGTAGTAGGGGAGGGGGAGAGAGAGGAATTTAAAAATTCTAAATATCTCACTTAAGAAGAGTCGTTTGGAAAAATGTTGATGAATAAATTTTGTTAAATTATTGACAGTCTACATTTTTTATATAATTTCTCGTAGCTCAATATCAAGCGAGTTATTCGATCTCTCTCCTCTTCAGCCTTCAACCCCTACTTCTACTTAAAGTATTTTCGTTCAGAAATAGAAAACATATCTGGAGAAAAGATCAATTGCGTCTCATACCAGCACGTCGGAAATCTGCTTAGTTTACGCAGCACGTGCGTGACCGACTTTTTTATTTTTCTATGATTATTCTTAGATGACTACTATTAATCATTCTTATATAGAATCTTCTTCAACATTCCTTATGCTCAGCTTTGAGAATGCGGGAATGAGTGAGTGAATGTTGTATTAGCTTTAATTATTCAGAGTCCATTTATAAATTCTAATTTTTTTGAGTATATTTTATGTTTATAAACTTTTTGTAACGTTAAATGACTCATTTATTTTTAATCTAATAGATGGAATGATTACTTTTTTATAATTAGTATTTATAGATTTTGGCTGCTTTAACTTTTTTAAAAAAAAAATGTCCTAACCACTTGCTTTCCATTCACACTCAGCTTAACTTTTCACTTAATGTATTTTATAATTTCATAATTTTATTTTATAAGTTCTAATAAAAAATTAGGATAGTTTTTCTAATTTTATTCTCCACTTCTGTCATTGATATGCATTTATTTACATAATCATGAATACTCCATTAGTATCATCTAAATTATCATTATTGCTTTCAATTTAATATTGTTTTAATTATTTATTAACGTCCAATTTTTGCTACTGTGGCTATTTGGGGCGGGTTATCTACAGGTTACCAACCTTTTCTAGCCAGGGTGGGGCTAAGGATTTTATTTAATGGGTTCATAACTAAGCCCAGGTGGGTATGGAACCCGCCACTCTAAGTCAACCTTATAAGATTAAGTACAACGATTTAACTTACACGAGCCCCAATTCAGTATTGGTTTAATAATTAGTGTTATTTCTGCCTCTAACAATAGCAAGACATTTTACTAAAACTGGAGTGGTGTTTTTTTAGCTGATTTCCCTTAAGGGTTATGAGGGTGAGGGGGTGATGTGATGAAGAAAAAGATGTCCATTCAAAATTATATATATGCATATTTGTCTGTTACTCTATGTTGTTTGATCGGTCAAACTCGATATTTCAACTTTTATCTAGATTCGTTAAAACCTGAAATAGGACAAGTGGAACGAGGGGGGAGGGTTGGAGGGGGAAGAATTTTTAAATTCCAGATATCTCCGTTATTATAAATCTAATCGAAAAATTGTATAGAATCAAACTCATTGAAAAATTAATGTTTTATATATATATATATATATATATATATATATATATATATATATATATATATATATATATATGTATTCTTTCTATCTTAAATATTTACTGAGGGGCTCAGGTTAGCCATGAGAGTTAAAGCGTTGACCTTTATCTCACATGGTAAACCTAGAGTGGCGGTTTGCTGATGACTGATATTTGCTGAAAACTATTATCTCGGTTAATAAAGTATGAGTAGAAGTGGCGGTTTGCTGATGTGAAAAACTAGCCATATCTCGGTTAATATTCAAGATAGTGAATTAATGTATATAACAATATTTATAGTAAATTTAATTTAAATAAGATTTGTTCAATACAAGTTTTCGATCCGGCCTATAGTAACGGAGATATTTCGAATTTTCGAAAATCCTCCCCACTAAACCCCCCCCCTCCCCCGGGCCCGATGTCAGCCGTGAACGAGCTTGATATTTCTTTTTACATAAAACGGACTAAATATCGAGTTTGGTAACGATGGAAACAATAATTGCGACCGCTAGAGCGGTAACAGACAAAATATATATATAGATATATATTATATATATACAGTTTTGAACAGACCGCATTTTCGTCATCTCCTGTGTAGGATCGATGGACATTTGAAGAAAAATTTCGAACATCACGTCATGAGTAAAACCTCAATAGCTGATTTCACTTTGTGGAAATCTGCTAAATAAGCGAATACATCATGTCTTATTAAAAGTATAAATACCAAATGTTGTTTTCAACGGGCCTTTATTATGTTAGATACATGCAAATGCTTACGTGTTATTACGTTATCAATTAAGATTTTACTGAACACACATATTCTATTATCGGATTATTTTTTTTTAGAAATTGAGAATATGTGGTGGGATGAGACCAATAGTGTGTCATTCCAACATGTGGGAAATCAGTTCAGTTTATGCATCCAATGCGTGCCGAACGGTGATATTATTTTTTTTTTTTTCAAAATCCTAGGGTAGGGCCAAAGATTTTGTCTCTAAATAAATCCACAATGCTCAAGAGGGACTCAATCTCGCCATTCTAAGTTTACCATCTGAGATTAGGGCCAACGCTTTAGCTCGACTGGCTCACCTGAGCCCAGTTATTTCATGTCGGTCAGGCAGTGTGATGTTTTACAATAGATAAATCCACATGCTGGTAACACTTTACACCACCATGAATATTAAGTAAATAAATACAATTGATACTTATAAATGACTCAGTCAATTTACATTTTAGCAGATTTCCCTTCAGGGAAATCAGCTATTGAGATTGCACTTATGACGGAATTTTCGACATTTTTCTTCAAATGTCCATCGATCCTACTTAGTAGATGACGAAAATGAGGTCCGTTCAAAACTGTATATATATATGTATATATATATATATATATATATATATATATTTGTCTGTTACCGCTCTAGCGGTCGCAATTTTTGTTTGATCGTTACGAAACTCGAAATTTAGTCGTTTTATGTAAAAAGAAAGATCAAGTTCGTTAATGGCTGAAATCGGACCAGTGGGAGGGGGGGCTTTTAGAAGGGAGGATTTTCGAAAATTCGAAATATCTTCGTTACTATACGTCGGATCGAAAAATTGTATAGAATCAATCTTATTGAAAATTACATTTACTATAAATATTGTTCTATACATATGTTCCGTATAATGAGTATTAACCGAGATATTTGTATTTTTTGTAATGAGTTCCGCTTTCAGTAAACCCCTACTCCTACTAGGGACATATTAATAATAAGCTGATATCTAATGAACCTCCTCATTATTAGGTTAAATACAAAATATTTGTTACAACAATGCTTTATTTTTCTTGGTACAAACTAATATTTTCTTTTTAACCACCCCCCCCATTTTCTTGGACTACAAATATCTGAGTGATGAGATAGAAATTATTTTGATTCATTTCAAATTACTCCACTAACTATAATAAATAGTTTCCAATAAAATTAATAATTTATATTCAGATATATTTATTTAATTGTTTGTTTTTCCAGTCTATCTATCGATACTGCACTACAAGGTTGGCTAACCTGATTGTTTACAATCCAGCCGTATTACGTTGTAGGAACTATTAACTTATATTGTAAATTATCTGAAGGATTTCTCATTGCCGTTTGTAATTACTCACTAATATTCACGGAAGTGTTACCTGTATGTATATTTATCTATTGTAAACCTTCACTGGCTAACCTGCTTGTTCCTTAATCATGTGAAAATCTCATAACCGTCTGAATCGTATTTTGCCCCCCCCCTTTCTATTTTCTTCCCGGATTCCTAAATTTGGAATGGTTGTGATTAAAATTCTTCTGGTCTATTATTAATTACAGCACAAGATATAATAAATAGTTATATGAATAAAATTTATAACTTATATTCAAATATATTTCCGTAATTGCTTTTATTTCCGGTAAAAGCTGGCTAACCTGATTGTTTACAACTCAGACTGTTTGCCATCAGGAAGGTTCTTACCATTTGACTTGCCCTTTATTTGTTTACTTAATATTCACAGCAGTATTAAGTCTTACAAATAATGGATATTCTGTGGTACTATTTAGTGTTGGTGTAATAAGTGTTCAGAGCGCTGCTATCATTAACGGTAGGTCCATCTTTTGTGTTCTTGTTGTTTTTTGAGATTGAATTGTTTTTAATTTAATCTCGGAGCCTAACGGACGAGAGTTACTTTCCCGCCAAAAGCTAGTTCGGCCGTTTCTTTGACTGGCTGGGCTCTCGTGAAATTTCTCTATTGTAAAACTTAACGTGGGAAATCTGCTTAGTTTACGCAGCCCCTGCGTGACGGACTTTTAATAAATTCCACAAGGAGCGTCCGAATCAAAAACAACTGGCTACCACCTCATGTAGCTGAATAGATTGATAGAAATACTCTCGATCGGAAAGAAAAACAAATACTGAAATATATCTGAAAATAAAATGATAATTGTATTGAGAACTATTTTTTTATCTAATACAGTGATTTATAATCAAACAGAATAATCTCAATCACTCTAATTTTTGTAATCCAAGACTAAAAGAAATGGAGGGGGGGATCATAGATCGTGTTTAGATGTATCTTATTTAGAAAAGGTTTGTTAAACACGATATTTTGTGTTTCAGCTTGAAATAAGACGGTTTATTAAACAACTTTATCTTAATCCCTATTTTACCTCTAATCATATTAAATAATCATAAGAAAGTCTGTACTTGTTAGTACTATTAGCTCCT
This sequence comes from Riptortus pedestris, assembly GCA_019009955.1. Classification (NCBI taxonomy): domain Eukaryota; kingdom Metazoa; phylum Arthropoda; class Insecta; order Hemiptera; family Alydidae; genus Riptortus; species Riptortus pedestris. The sequence goes on from CM032228.1 coordinate 19,903,557, forward strand.
AAGATGACTTAAATTTGTAAATTTTTAAAATAACTGATATTCACTAAGTTGCAATATGACTGCCTACTATTAGTCAATTGCATTTACAACAATCTTCTACTTAAATAGACAATTTTATTTTATGTTTCTTTTTGTAAAATTGCAGTGGTCAGAAGGAATACTGCGAATTATTTTGTAAATTTCTTGTTATTCAATAAAGGATAATTATAAAAAAAAGACGGTTTATGGTATATTTACTTCTTCTTAACTTGCGATGATTGAAAGTGGGTGTTTACTGAAGGCTGAAATCTAAAGAATGCCCATGTCTCGTTTAATATTGAAGATAGGGAAAAACATGTAATAAAAACATTTATAGATATTTAAATTTTCAATAATAAGTCTTTTGACTTCGGCCGTGAACGAAGTTGATCTTTAGTTTTACATATTACGTTTAAATTTCGAGTTTGATAACCATCAAACAAAAATTCCCACCGCTAGAGTAGTAATTATATATATATATATATATATATATATATATATATATATATATAATTTTTAACGGACCTCATTTTCATCATATCCTAGGTAGGATCGTTGGATATTTGTTGTAATTGTTCAAAAATCTCGCCTTGAGTATGACCTCAATAGCTGATTTCCCTTAAGAGAAATCAGCTAAAAAATATAACAGTAGCAAATGATAATAGACGGAAGTTGAGGCCATCATCGCGTCATATTCCAGTCCTTGAGAAATCTGCTTATTCTTCGCAGCCCCTGCTTGACAGGTTTTTTAGCAGATTTCCCTTAAGGGAAATCAGCTATTGAGGTTGTACTCATGATGCGATTTTCGAAATTTTTCTTCAAATGTCCATCGATCCTACCCAGGAGATGACGAAAATGAGGTCCGTTCAAAACTGTATATATATATATATATATATATATATATATATATATATATATATATATATTTGTCTGTTACCGCTCTAGCGGTCGCAATTTTTGTTTGATCGTTATCAAACTCGATATTTAGTCGTTTTATGTAAAAAGAAAGATCAAGTTCGTTCACGGCTGAAATCGAACCAGTGGGAGGGGGGGTTTAGAGGGGAGGATTTTCGAAAATTCGAATTATCTCCGTTACTATACGTCGGATCAAAAAATTGTACAGAATCAATCTTATTGCAAATTACATTTACTATAAATATTGTTATATACATTTATTCCCTATCTTGAATAATAACCGAGATATTTGCATTTTTATGAAATTTGGGCCGATAACGGATTTTTGAATTTCCCGCGAAAAGCTAGTTCCGCCCTTTGCCGTAACCGTTTGGCTTTCCTATGGAGATTTCTCTATTCTATAACCTCACGTGGGAAATCTGCTTAGTTTACGCAGCTCCTGCGTGACGGACTTTCTTAATGTCTATTGATGTCTTCAATCTTCCGCTATCAGCTGAAATATTAGGTTAGCGTTAATATTATTCATTTAATATCCAACATTTCGTAGCATTGTAAAATTGTCCTTTCTGACTATTATATTATTATATATCTGTACTTAACTTTATGTAGTGTGTATACTGATAAGTAATTTGACTGATAAGGATATTGGTATGGTCGCATTGGCTAGTCCTATGTCAATAATACTGTCAGTGCCATTCCCATACTTGCGCCGAGCATTATTGATTGCCAAGGGGTCGCGGGTCATAATGCGCTAATTATCTTGATGACATAATATGATGTTGTCAAGCGTCTAATGACCGGTACAGATGTTTATACATGCCAGGATATATGCGCTGAAAAAATAATTCATCAGTCTCAGTAAATAATGAAATATTCACATTGAGATCACTCAATTTTTCAAACAATTATATTACTGAGTTGCAAGATATATTTCTTAGCCATCAAAACGTTACTATGGTTCTTAAAAGGGCGAAAAATATGTTTTACTAACGCCTACAGTTCAATATAGCCCATTACAAGACCGTATTTGACAGATTTACTGGCAATGCAAAACATACTTCACGCAGGGGGTGCGTAGACTAAGCATATTTCCCACCTACAGGTATAACACACTTGCGATCTTATCATAACACATATTCTCTATTTATACCTAAAAAAGCCGATGGGCAGAAGGGTGAGTTTACTGAATCCTTAAAGTAATACAGTACAGCTCGGTGAACACTTGAGTTTTGAAAAAAGTCCGTCACGCAGGGGCTGCGTAAACTAAGCAGATTTCCCACGTGATGTTTTACAATAGAGAAATCCGCCTAATAACAGCTGTAGTAGGAAGGGATCTCTATACCTATTCACGAGGGACGAATAGTTCTGGAAACGGCCACCAGAGCTCTCGGCGGAGAGACCGGAACATGGCGGGGTTCCGTCGACCACAAACACAATACAAATGAAAATATCTCGGTTAATATTCAAGATACAGAATAAATGTATAGAGCAATATTTATAGTAAATTTAATTTACAATAAGATTGATTCTATACAATTTTTTGATCCGACGCATAAAAACGGAGATATTTTGAATTTTCAAAAATTCCCCCCTCTAAACCCCCCCTCCCACCGCTCCGATTTCAGCCATGAACGAACTTGATCTCTTTTTTTACGTAAAACGCTTAAATATGAAGTTTGGTAACGATCAAACACAAATTGCGACCGCTAGAGCGGTTTGTCTGTTAACGCTCTAGCGGTCGCAATTTTTGTTTGATTCTTACCAAACTCGATATTTAGTCGTTTGATGTAAAAAGAAAGATCAAGTTCGTAATATATATATATAATTTTGAACGGACCTCATTTTCGTCATCTCCTGGGTAGGATCGATTGACATTTGAGGAAATTTTTCAAAACTCGCGTCATGAGTACGACCTCAATAGCTGATTTCCCTTAAGGGAAATCTGCTAAAATGTATACCGCAAAAGTTGTAGAACATCAATAGTGCAACAAGATTGGTTCTATGACATTGTATGATCCGGTTTAAATAACAGAGATAATTTGAATTTTCGAATCCCAACCCCTTCTCTAAACCACCATTATTTTAGGTCATTCAGCTAACAACAAATATGATCTTCAATATTGACTGAAACAGTTATATATCGAGTATGGTGTAGATCGAATAAACATCTAAAATCTTAATTAACTATGTTGTCATATAACGAATTAGCATGTGTCTCGTGAAAGAAAGGTCTATTGAAAACAGTATTTGGTATTGAAGCTTCGAATGAAGTAGGACGTTATATAAAAGATTATTTTTAATATGACATGAGTAGGAGTGGGTGTTTACTGATGGCCGAAAACGAAAATATGGTTATATCTTGGTTATTATTATTATTTTTTAACGTCCACATTATAGCAACTGAGGCTAATTGGGACGGGTTATCTACAGGTTGCCATCGTTTTCTAGCCAGGGTGGGACTAAGGATCATATTTAATGAATTCTGTCACTAAATAAATTCCTATAGCCCAGGTGGGAATCGAACTCGCTACTCCAGGTTTACCATGTGAGATCAAGGCTAACGCTTTAACTCACATGGCTAACCCGAGCCCCATATATCTTGGTTAATTTTCAATATATATTGACGATCACCTTCGATGTGGTGTCCATGAATAAATAAATAATAGTAACGATATATATTGAAAACAAGTACATTAACACTTTTATAGAAAATTAGATTTGCAATAAGATTGAAACTATACAATTTTAGCAGATTTCCCTCAAGGGAAATCAGCTATTGAGGATGTACTCATGACGGAATTTTCGAAATTTTTCTTCAAATGTCCATCGATCCTACCTAGTAGATGACGAAAATGAGGTCCGTTCAAAACGGTATATATATATATATATATATATATATATATATATATATATATGTCTGTTACCGCTCTAGCGGTCGCAATTTTTGTTTGATCCTTACCAAACTCGATATTTAGTCGTTTTATGTAAAAAGAAAGATCAAGTTCGTTAATGGCTGAAATCGGACCAGTGAGAGAGGGGGTTTAGAGGGGACTATAAACTCAGTAGGGCGGACAATAACCTCAGTAGGGTTACATTATAAGTTTTTATTTTGACATTATGTTTGTTTTTGTTCTTTTGTATGGATTGGAAGAGCTGTTATTTTTGTTTTCGTTTTTCTGTTACGGTAGTTTTGTTTTTATTTTTGTTATTTCAATATTTTTCCTATGTATTTTGTATTATTTTTCTTGTGTTAAGTCTAGGTTAGTCTGTCCTAGATGTGTTAGGCAGCGAGTCGCCCAATCAGGGGGTAGGCTCTTAAGTTTTATCAGATAAAGTCAATCAGCTATTGAGGTCGTACTCATGAATGAATTTTCGAAATTTGTCTTCAAATGTCCATCGATCCTACGTAGTAGATGAAGAAAATGAGGTCCGTTCAAAACTGTATATATATATATATATATATATATATATATATATATATATATATATATATATATGCCTGATACCGCTCTAGCACTCGCAATTTTTGTTTGATTCTTTCCAAACTCGATATTTAGTCGTTTTATGTAAAAAGAAAGATCAAGTTCGTTAATGGCTGAAATCAGACCAGTGAGAGAGGGGGTTTAGAGGGGAGGATTTTCTAAAATTTGAAATATTTCCGTTACTATACGTTGGATCGAAAAATTGTATAGAATCAATCTTATTGCACATTAAATTTACTATAAATATTGTTCATACATTTATTCTCTATCTTGCATATTAACCGAGATATTTGCAATTTTATGAAATCGGGGCGGCTAACGGATGAGAGTGAGTTTCCCGCCAAAAGCTAGGTCAGCCGTTTTCTTAACTCTTCGGCTCTCGTGAAATTTCTCTATTGTAAAACTTCACGTGGGAAATCTGCTTAGTTTACGCAGCCCCTGCGAGACGGACTTTTTTTCAATTCGACGCATAATAACGGAGATATTTTTAATTTTTGAAATTCCCCCTCCAAACTGCTGAAATCTGACCAGTGGGAGTGGGAGGGGATGGCTTACCCACTAACGGGCTTCACCTTTAGTTTTTTATGAACGTTTCTATAACGTGTTTGGTGACGATTAAACATTAATTGCGACCTCTAGAGTGGTAACAGACAAGTGTATGCGTGAATATGGACCTCATTTTTGTCATTTACTAGGCAGAATCGATGGACATTTGAGGAAATTTTTCGATCATTGCTTCATGAGTCTAACCTCAATAGCTGGTTTTCTTAGGGAAAACTTCTGTTGTGCATCTCCATTTCTGATCAATAAGCGACCAGAGGCGAGAGAAGTTTATTTTAGGGCGAAAATAACTAAAATAAATTTTTTGCTTGTAATTATAACAGACGGAAAATACTTTATAGGATTTATTAGTTTTGAAGTGCATAGCACAAATCTTATTGAAAATGTAATGCTCTATAAATGTCGTAATATGTGTTTTTTTACTATCTTGATAATTGACCGATGTATTTCCATTTTGTTTAGTTTTCGGCCTTCAGTAAACACTCACTCCTACTCATGTCATAATAACAATAATCTGTTATATCATGAAGCACATTATTTGAAGACTAAATACCAAATATTGTTCTCATTGGACTTTAACTTTTTGAGATAAATGTAAATTCGTGGAGCATGTTGGAAATGTGTTTAGTTAACGCAGCCCCTGCGTGACGGACATTTTTTGAGATCTTTCCACTGGTTCCAGAGATCGGAATGCCAGCTGATTTACGAGGCTAGTTCTGCTCCCAGACGCGAGTTGGACGACAGAGCCCGTCCCCAGTGAGACCGTGAATTCTCTATTTGGCTTCCGGCCATAATCTATCGCTGGCCTGTTCTTCCCAATAGCGTCCCGTTCTAAATATGGACACAAAGACATAACCTCCCCCATCACCAACTAGTAAATAGTAAACTCATTTTACTCAAATATGGCTACGGATGTGACGTAATAGGTAACCCTGTTCTAGAAGTGCCTGGTTCAAGGACAGCGATTAAACCTAAACTCTGTTTAGCTATGATGTCACTAGGACAGAAATTATATTTAATGTGTTCGTCACTGAGTGAACTCCAATTTGCCGTGGCGGGAATCGAACCTGCCACTTAAATTTCTTTATTTACCGCGGAGCGTTGCTTTTATTGCTCATCAAAAAACAAAGATTATAAAAAAATAAATGAAAACAGTAACAGAAATAATTGAACAATACTATCAGAACAGAACCAACTAAGAACGTAACCAAATAACAAAAAACGCAACCTAGATAAAAAAACAAGAATCAATAAATAAATAAAAATAAACGAAAACGAAAGCGAAACGTTAAATACAAAAAAAAATCTCAAAAAGAAACTAGATGATTAAAAACTTTAAAGACTAATAAAATTACGAAAACAATTATATACTTTCAATGGTCAAAATTAAAATTGAAATCAAAAAAATAAAAATTAGTATGTACATAAATAAAATGAACAGATTAAATTTTATAATATCTTAAACATTCACAATCATATGCTCTCACTTTCTCTATCACACATAAAAATAGTACACATACACACATAAGAACACCCCCCCACACACACACTCACATATATATATATATATATATATATATATATATATATATATATATATATATATATATATATATATATATATATATATATATATATATATATGTATACCGTCAACATTTTTAGTTGGAGTCAAAAGATTGAATTTAAGAAGGATTAAAAAGGATTTAATCTTCTAAATTTGTGAGTATATGTTAATGTCATGTAAATGTTGGAGTATTATGGGAATGTGTGGGCTACCTTCAGAAAGTAAGTCATGAGGGATCTTTAGATGGTCACGTCTTTTGCAGTCTGTTAGTATGTGTTTTAGTGTAAGCGGAACATTGCAGTTGGGCATTCTTTTCTTTTCAAATAGATATCCATGGGTTATGAGAGAATGACCTATACGTAGTATCGTAAGGACTACTTCCTCTCTCAGTGTAATGCTTCTTCTGTATTAATCTACGCCTTAGCTGTAGTTTTAATTTGTCTCAGTTTGTTTATATAATAAAATAATAACCAGCCCTGTTAATTTATTAGAGGGGCTCAGGTTAGACATGCGAGTTAAAGCGTTGACCTTTATCTCACATTGTAAACCTAGAGTGGCGAGTTCGATTCTTGCCTGGGAAAAGGAAATTATTTAGTGACGAAATTCATTAAATAACGTCCTAAAATCCCACCCTGGATAGAAAAGGGTGGTAACCTGTAGATAACCCGTCCCGATTAGCCTAAGTTGCAAAAAGTGGACGTTAATAAGTAATAATAATAATAATAATAGAAACTCTAATGTGATTGTTGTACAATTATAAATTTCTCCTTTACTATTAAGACTACACTTCATTAGGGATAATCGATATTTTTATTACGTGACGTATAGATCTGAATCAGCTGACTTGTCCCGACACACTTTGCAAGCCATTTTCTAACTGGCACGACTAGTGACATACTCTGTATATAATATTGTAGCAACTTGCTTAGTTACCTCATTATATTAGGTGCCCCGGAAACAAATTTGCATCTCTCTCGTATAATAAAGCTCTCTGTAATACAATATTTGGTATTTAAGCTTCAAATAATGTGGTTTATTATATAACAGAGTATTGTTTATGTAACACGAGTAGAAGTGGGGGGTTTACGGAAGGTTGAAAACTGAAAAATGCCAATATCTCGGTTAATACTCATTATACAGAAAAAATATATATATATATCACAATATTTATAGTAAATTTGATTTTAAAAGATCGTTTCTGTACAATTTTTCGACAGAGATATTTTAAATTTTCGGAATTCCTCCATATAACCCCTCCCCACTGGCCCGATTTTTGCCATTAACGAACTTAATCTTTATTTTGCCATAAAACGTTTTAATATACAGTTTGGTAACGATCAAACAAAAATTGGGAACGCTATATATATAGTTTTGAACGGAACTCATTTTCGTCATCGGTAGGATCGATGGAAAATCTGATAAATTGAAGGCTTTGAATTTTCAAAATCATCCCCCAGAAACCCTTCCATTTGGTCGGGTTTCAGCCATTAAGATACTTTTAATGTCGATATTTAAAAGATTTACAAGAAACGTTTAAATATAGATGTTTAGGAACGATTAACATATATTTCGAAGGCTAAACCGTTAATATATACAATTATATAGTTTAGATCGGACCTATTTTTTTTTTAATCTTCTGATTAGGAACTATGGATATTTGAAGAAAGTTTCGAAAATCGCGTCATGTGTACACTTTCAAAATCTGATTTCCTTTAAGGGGAATATGCTAAAACAGAACCTGAGTTGAATCTGAGCAAGTGGGTATCCCGCTTTTTAGGCTGACTATATTTAATTACTTTTTCAATATACGTTTCGTGTTTTATAGAGCAATATTCCCAATCGCATAAAATCGCGTAGAATTATCATATAAATCCCTCAACCTCTTGGTTTCTGATAACATCAGTGCTCACGCAAGAGTTTCTTTGTAAAAACTAATCAAACCAAAGAAAATGGATTTAGGAACAATTAGTTCAAAGAAGCCCTTTTTTTCTTATTTTTTTTTGGCTGGAAAAATATTATTTAAAAATCTTAATACATATTCAAAAGTATTTTTTCATTTAGGTTTTAACATAGTTTAATGAGAAAAAAGAATCGGTCTTTAAGTCAGTTAATAACATCTAAAAAAATACAAACTTTAAAAATACAGTAGCATTCAACTCATTTTTTTTTCTGCCCATGACGTTTATTTAAATTAAGAAAAATATAAAATTTCCTTAATTAAGGATACAATTAAATCTGAAATAGATTCAGCAAAGCTTACATTTTGTGGAACTATGATCATTGTGGAATTTATTAAATATTGGTTATTTTATTGAATTATTATTTGAACATTAGATTTCGGTGTGGTGATCAAAGCAAGGGTTTTCTAAAAAAAAATAGAAAAAAAAAAACATTTTTTTTTTTTAATTCCTGGAAATCAAGATCCCTTCTTAATCTTCTAATAGCGATAAATTCCGTCATGGAGTGGCTGCGTAAACTAAGCAGATTTCCCTCTTGCTGGTGTGATTCTATTTACTACCAGATTTCCCTTAAGAGAAATATTGAGTTACTCAAGTCGGAATTTTTGAAACATTTCTTCAATTGTCAATCGATTCTACCCAATAGTTAACGGAAATGATGTGCGTTCAAAATTTTATATATAAATATATTAGTCTGTTAACGCTCTATGAGTCACAACTTTTGTTCTATCGTTACCAAAGTCGAAATTTTAATGTTTTATGTAAAACTAAAGATGAAGTTGGTTAAGGATTGAAATCCGACCAGTGGAGAAGGCGGAGGGGGATTTCGAAAATTCACATTATCTCCAATTCTATGCATCGAATCAAAATATTACGTAGAACCAATCTTATTGGGATGTAATGTCCTATGAACGTTATTACGTACATGTTTTCTCTGTATTGAGCATTAACCAATATATTTCCATATTTTAGTTTTCGGCCATTAGTAAACTTCCATAACTACTCCTGTCCTTTTAACAAGCTGTTATAAATTACTTCATTCTAAGGTTAAACACCAAATATAGTTTTCATTAAACTTTTACTTTGTGAGATACATACGAATACGTAATGTAATGATGACGTCCGAATTAAGATTTTTCGTTCTTTACTCGAAAATGGTTATTTGATCTGACTTATACCATACTCGACAATGAACCGTGACAGTCAACAAACACTATAGCTCTTATTTGTTATTGGCTGAAATCAGACGTAAGTCAGTTGTTATGAGTCGGTCATAAAATGTTATATAACCAAGCTTGTTAAACTTTTGATTCTCTACAATTGTTGTTTTATGAATTTTTCGGTAACTCAAGTACTAAGTGAGTTATTCGTACTTTCTTGTTTTCTTACTTCAGAACCCACCCCCACCCTGTCTTCTCATCGGTTTTTTTCATATGAATGGAGAATATGTTCTGTGATGAGATCACAATTGTGTTACTCCAGCACAAGGGAAATCTGCTTAGTTTGCGCTGCCTCTGCGTGAAGGATTTTTTTTAATAATTCATCTCATCATGCGAACCTCAATCGAGTATTCCGGTTGTAAAAATCTTCTTAAACCTACAGGCTATGTAAAACTTTAATACCCCCGTGTTATGTAAACAATATGGAGAGGGTGTGGCTAGGGGTGGATGTTTTTCTCAGATATGAGATGGGCAGATGAGGGTGACGGGGCAGGCTCCAAACAAACATCTCAACCTTTCTCTACCTTATACCACTCAATACTTCGCTGGGATACATATGGAAATTGAAGAAATTAATGCGAAAATGATCATGAAAATGTTTCAATTGCATAGTATTTTCGATTTTTGATGTAGTGGGTTACTATTTTACGCCCGGGAAGCTTAGGTTTTCTCATACCCAATATTTCCCGTAATCAGATCGAAATAAAAGTAAAAAAGTCCGTCACGCAGGAGCTGCGTTAGCTAAGCAGATTTCCCAGGTGCGTCACGTATTTGCATTTATCTCAAAACGTGGAAGTTCAATGACAGCAATATTTGGTATTTAGGCTTCAAATATTGTGCTTATTAATAACACAGCTTATTGTTGATATGACATGAGTAAGATTGGGATTTTACTGAAGGCCGAATACTAAAAAAATGCAGATGCCTTGGTTAATAATCAACTTAAAATTAGGATCTATGGAAATTTGAAAAGAGTTCTATAAAATCGGGCTATGAGTTAGATCCTCAAGAGTTTATTTCCCTGAGCAAAAATAGGCTGAAATGGAGATATGTAAAATCTAAAGCGAGCATCCAATTAAATAATTAATATTAATAGAGAAAAGATTGTGAGAAAAATAAGCGATGAGAAGCATGAGAGAACTTATTCTTCATGCCTTATTTAAAAAATGTTTTGTATTAGACTATGGAATATCTAGAAATACGGCAAATTTCTTTCTTCGGTAGTTTATTATTTTTTTTAAACTGACTTATAATCAACTGATTCATCAGACATCTATTAAAATTTATTATACCTGGAAGAAGGCTCTATGAATTATTTTTCCTTTTTTATTTCAAAATGAAATATCATTCTCTTAAAGAAACCTGTTGAGAATTATTACAATATCGTAGTATTTCAAGTAAAATTTTAATATATTGGTTCTATCATCTAGTGTATATTGAGGTTATCCGTCAGGCATTTGCGTCTATATATTGCCCTGTTGTGGCTTGAATATTTTGATATTAGGAATTAGTCATCCTGTTCAATTCCAAAAAAGTCCGTCACGCAGGGGCTGCGTAAACTAAGCAGATTTCCAACGTGATGTTTAACAACAGATAAATCTACATACTGGTAACACAACACCACCACGAATATTAAGTGAATAAATACAAACGATAACAAGAAACTTCCAGACGGGAAGCACCTGAAATGTAAACAAACAGGTGTGCCAACTTCCCGCAGGAAAGAAAAACAGTTATTGAAATATAACGGAATATAACATATTAATTTTATTGAAAACTATTTACTATATATAATACTGTAATTTGTAATGGATCAGATTAACTTTTATCTCAATCAATCAAATTTTAGTAGTCCAAGAAGTTAAGAAAGGGGGGGGGTCACCATAACATCTCGTATAATAAAGGTCTCTTAAAAACATTTTATGGTATTTAAACTTCTAATAATGGTGGTTTATTACATAACAGAGTATTGTTTAAGTAACAGGAGTAGAAGTGGTGGTTTGCTGAATCCTGAAAAATGAAAAATGCAAATATCTCGATTAATATTCTAGTTAGAGTATAAATGTATATAATAAAATTTATAGGACATTTAATTTGCAATATGATTTGTTCTGTACATTTTTTGATCCGACGTACAGTAACAGAGATATTTGAACTTTCGAAAATGCCCCCTCTAAACCCCCACTCCCACTGGTCTGATTTCAGCCATTAACGAACTTCAAATGTCTTTTTACATAAAACGTCAAATATCGAGATTTGTAACGGTCAAACAAAAACTGCGACCCCTAGAGAGTTAACAGACAAATAATTAATTTTGAACGGACCTCATTTTTGTCATCTCCTGGGTAGGATCGATGGACATTTGAAGACATTTTTTGATGATTTTTTCGCGTCATGAGTACTACCTCAATAGCTGATTCCCTCAAGGGAATTAGTTAATAAAATATCACTCTCTTAAAGATACATGGTATCGAGTATTGCGATATTGTGGCTTTTGAAGAGAAAATTAAAATAAAGAAATGCACCCCATTTGGCTAAAATCATAGGAAAATAATTCGTCAAGCAATTATTGGACATTTATTTTCTCATAGCATTCATTCTATCTTTTCAGTTCGTTGGGATCGCCTATGCCAGTTTAACCCTTGGAGCTGTTTGTTTGTTTTCATAAACGGTCAGAATGGAGACATAAAAACTGAAATAAACCCTTGACTGTAGATTCCTTCCTTATTTCACAGCTGATGACAACAGTGATTTTTCACAATTATACGAAAACTGTGAAGATCAGACGAGAATTGTGCCAAGTTAGTCTGTCTACATTGTAACACTGACTAATAGGGTTTAGAGTGGAGGATTAAACTTTTAGTTTGGATGCCAATAAAAATTAGAGGCAGGTAAGATGCCAATGGTGTTTTGCCAACATTTTTATCTTTTTTTTTTTTTTTATTTGCTGTGTCTGGAGGCTACAGACGCGAAATAGGTGCCAATGCGAGAGAGTCTGATAGAGGTGACGAATATATTCCACTGAATCACATTGTAACAACTACTTATTGTACCATCATCAATAGAATTAGATATTGGAAATCTGCACAGTTTACACACCCCTTGCGTGATTGCGTTGGCATTATAAACATTCAAGATTTATCCACCCCCGAGCCGTACTCGAGGTATTCGCGATCAGAGTTTTTACTTAGAAGCGGAGTGCACGGCCTTCTCCCACCGATTTGAACGAAATTCTTTTAGTGTTTAGTACCACCTAATAAAAAACCAATTCTGTTAAAGCGAGAGAACGTACTTCTCAAGCGTTCGTCTAAACAAAATTGTTAAGGTTAGCCTGAACATCTTGGATTGTTCCCAAGACATTCATTTCAAAGAGTCCCCCCTGGGCTCAGTTGATAGCGCTTTCCAATTGTAACCGGAAATCTCTAGATCGAATCTCGCCAGGAGTGATTATATTTTTCTGTATTTTTTTTCATTTTTTGCTAATCTCATTTAGCAATTGATTGTTGTTTCAATGCAATTTTTCATAGCTCAATAATTAAGCGAGTGTTCAGTTTCCATTAAACCCCACTTCAGCTCATCGGTGAGATGTCATCACTAAGTGTCATTCTACTGCGTGGGAAATTTGCTTACTTTACGCAATTGCTGAAGGGCAATAAAATTGCCAAGTAGTAAATGAACATATTCTATTCAAATGAAGTTAAGTGCCTAGAAGTTGCTGAGCAGATTTCAGATACTGAGGTTCTACTCATTTAATGAGAATTGATGAAGATCCGTGAGTGGTGTGAAACTTGTAGAGGGAAGCAGTGATAAACTAATTTACTCAGACATTCAGCGCATAACCAGGAGTGGTTTGAATTTAATCGTAATTATCAATAATTATCATTCAGATTTTTCTTATATTTTATTTAAAAATCTTTTAATTTAAATTTTGCGTACAACTCAGTCCACTGTTCGTTTCACCAACACTAACATTATGTCCCGTCACTAAACTTTGAGAGAGAGAGAGAGAGAGAGAGAGAGAGAGAGAGAGAGAGAGAGAGAGAGAGAGAGTGAGAGAGAGAGCGAGGGAGAGAGAGAGAGAGAGAGAGAGAGAGAGAGAGAGAGAGAGAGAGAGAGAGAGAGAGAGAGAGAGAGAGAGAGAGAGAGAGAGAGAGAGAGAGGAGAGAGAAGAGAGAGAGAGAGAGAAGAGAGAGAGAAGAGAGAGAGAGAGAAGAGAGAGAGAGAGAGAGAGAAGAGAGAGAGAAGAGAGAGAGAGAGAGGGAGAGAGAGAGAGAGAGAGAGAGAGAGAGAGAGAGAGAGAGAGAGAGAGAGAGAGAGAGAGAGAGAGAGACCATCGATCCCCACCCAGTATTATGAAGATGAGAAGTCCTGCCTTGATTTGCCTTGCATGTGAATGGCAGGCCCTGGAAAACCATCGAGGTAAGCCACTGAGAAAACAGTATTAGCAAGGGAAACCAACTCTAGCACTGATTCAAATCAAAATTCTACATCCTTTCGCCATGTCTCAATGGAGAAAAAAAATATTCCCACTGAACCACAAACCTCTACGAATTTCCTCTTTCGGTAAAACGATATTTCGTTTTACTGTTCGTCGTCGGTTTGAAAGTAAGCTGCGCAAATTAAGCAGTTTCGCCATGTAGATATTCTAAGTGCAATCTAAAATGATCCGAAAAACTGTTGCTGTACTGTTAATAAACAAGAGAGATATAAAAGCGGTTTTATTATTAATAATGAAGAGCGGTATAAGTTGCTGTACCATTAAAAATAAAGGCAGATATAACACTTGCTGTAGCATTAATCATGAAGTAAGATATAGTATTTGCTGTACCGTTAATAATGAAGACAGATAGAACAGTTGCTGTACCATTAAAAATAAAGGCAGATATAACAGTTGTTGTAGCATTAATAAAGACGGCAGATATAAAAGTTGTTGTAGCATTAAAAATAAAGGCAGATATAACAATTGCTGTAGCATTAATAAAGAGGGTAGATATAACAGTTGGTGTACCATTAATGGTGAAGACAGATACTACAGTTGCTGTACCATTTATAAAGAGGGCAGATATAACAGTTGCTGTAGCATTAAAAATAAAGGCAGATATAACAGTTGCTGTACCATTAATGTAGAGGATAGATATAACAGTTGCTGTACCATTAATGATGAAGACAGATATTACAGTTGCTGTACCATTAATGTAGAGGATAGATATAACAGTTGCTGTACCATTAATGATGAAGACAGATATTACAGTTGCTGTACCATTAATGATGAAGACAGATATTACAGTTGCTGTACCATTAATGATGAAGACAGATATTACAGTTGCTGTACCATTAATGTAGAGGATAGATATAACACTTGCTGTACCATTCATGATGAAGACAGATATTACAGTTGCTGTACCATTAATGTAGAGGATAGATATAACAGTTGCTGTACCATTAATGATGAAGACAGATATTACAGTTGCTGTACCATTAATGTAGAGGATAGATATAACAGTTGCTGTACCATTAATGATGAAGACAGATATTACAGTTGCTGTACCATTAATGTAGAGGATAGATATAACAGTTGCTGTACCATTAATGATGAAGACAGATATTACAGTTGCTGTACCATTAATATAGAGGGTAGATATAACAGTTGCTGTACCATTAATGATGAAGACAGATATTACAGTTGCTGTACCATTAATATAGAGGGTAGATATAACAGTTGCTGTACCATTAATGTAGAGGATAGATATGACAGTTTCTGTACCATTAGTAAAGATAGTAGGTATGACACTTTCTGTACCATTAATGATGAAGACAGATATTACAGTTGCTGTACCATTAGTAAAGAGAGTAGATATGACAGTTTCTGTACCATTAGTAAAGAGAGTAGGTATGACACTTTCTGTACCATTAGTAAAGAGAGTAGATATGACAGTTTCTGTACCACTAGTAAAGAGAGTAGGTATGACACTTTCTGTACCATTAGTAAAGAGAGTAGATATGACAGTTTCTGTACCACTAGTAAAGAGAGTAGGTATGACAGTTTCTGTACCACTAGTAAAGAGAGTAGATATGACAGTTTCTGTACCACTAGTAAAGAGAGTAGATATGACAGTTTCTGTACCATTAGTAAAGAGAGTAGATATGACAGTTTCTGTACCATTAGTAAAGAGAGTAGATATGACTGTTTCTGTACCACTAGTAAAGAGAGTAGGTATGACTGTTTCTGTACCATTAGTAAAGAGAGTAGATATGACAGTTTCTGTACCATTAGTAAAGATAGTAGGTATGACACTTTCTGTACCATTAGTAAAGAGAGTAGATATGACAGTTTCTGTACCATTAGTAAAGAGAGTAGATATGACAGTTTCTGTACCATTAGTAAAGAGAGTAGATATGACAGTTTCTGTACCACTAGTAAAGAGAGTAGGTATGACACTTTCTGTACTATTAGTAAAGAGAGTTGATATGACAGTTTCTGTACCACTAGTAAAGAGAGTAGGTATGACACTTTCTGTACTATTAGTAAAGAGAGTTGATATGACAGTTTCTGTACCACTAGTAAAGAGAGTAGGTATGACACTTTCTGTACCATTAGTAAAGAGAGTAGATATGACAGTTTCTGTACCACTAGTAAAGAGAGTAGATATGACTGTCGGTGTACCATGAATAATGAAAACAGATATAATAGAAGCTATACCATTAATAATGAAAGAATTCACAATATTGTGTCTCTTTCCCCATATATAAATCCTTAGAATATATGGTGAGTTTCAGAATCAAAAATAACATTACTCTCACAATGCATGATCGAGCACAAAAAAGACTCAGAAAAGAGGAAGAAATCGAAAACTTTTTAGAATATCCTTTTTACAAGAACAATTGTACCGATAAACGAGAGTTGGACAAGTGTATGATCGACTTGAGAAACATTCATACTCAAGTACGTGGAAACTTTCGTACGACTCATATTTCTTACATCGATGACTGAAAGCTCATACGAGAGAATGTAAGGACGAAGAGCGTAACTACGAATGAACGAACGTAAATAGTTTGTAACGTGAGTCATATTAGCCATTAAATTAAAAGAGCCAATAACCCCTATGATCCTGATGTGAACATTTTTCCATGCAGTTATTTGAAGTACTTTCAAGAAACTCTTTTTTTCTTCTTTCAAATGGTAATTCAATTGAAGTTTAAATGCAGTTAATCTAGATTGCGCCCTTCGTTGAAATTTAATATATTTCTAATCAGCCTAGGGATGACCAGTATTTCGACTGACGCTGACACAATATTTTAACAATTCCAAACTCGAGCTCTTGATTTATTTTACAAAATATATATAATATTGAAATCTGATAAAAGAAAAGTTTAATTACACACACTTTTCTAAGTAATGGTATAATTTAGCTTGTTATTACATCATCGAAATAGATTGTCTTACGTCCGTTTTAGCAAATTTCCCTTAAGGGAAATCAGCTATTGAGGTCGTCCTCATGATGCGAGTCCGGCGATGACGTAAAGGAGGTCCGTTCAAAATTATATATATATATATATATATATATCTATATATATATATATATATATATATATATATATATATATATATATATATATATATATATTTGTCTTTTAACGCTCTAGCGGTCGCAATTCTTGTTTGATCTTTACCAAACTCGGAATTTAATCGTTTTATGTAAAAAGAAAGATTAAGTTCGTTAATGGCTGAAATCGGACTAGTGGGAGGGGGGGTTTAGAGGGGGGGATTTTTGAAAATTCAAAATATCTCCGTTATTATGCGTCGGATCGAAAAATTGTATAGAATAAATCTTATTGCAAATTAAATTTACTATAAATATTGTTCTATTCATTTATTCTGTATCTTGAATATTAACCGAGATATTTGCATTTGTATTCTGCGTGATACTGGTCACCAGTAGGCTATGTTTGAACTTTCCGGCGAGAGCTCTGGCGGCCGTTTCTATAACTTCGCCCCTCGTGAATAGGTTTAGAGGTTAGGTCAACTGGTTTTTGGGGCTAAAAACTACTGGGTTGTTACGCCCTAAATAATGTTTAAGGTTTAGAGGTTTCTTACTACTACAGTTGTTATTAGGCAGATTTCCCTATTGTAAAACTTCACGTGGGAAATCTGCTTAGTTTACGCAGCCCCTGCGTGACGGACTTTTATTGTATTTTTATTGGTGTTATTTGGCATGACACAAATACTTCAATCACATTTTTAGAATTCAATTTTGTAGATGACCATTCCATTTAATCTTTAAAATGAGCCAATGTGGATGTTAATTATTCGATAAATCAATTTTTATTCTTGCACGAAAAGATTATTATTGGAATAACTGTATTCAGGTCCGTTAGAGAAAATAAAATAAAATTACACAATATATTTATTTAAAATACATTTAAATTGATAGTATTTCAAAAAGTTTAACATAATTTATAATATATAATGTGTAAAACGTGAGGGGAGTCTTTGGCACAAAGGCGAGACCTATTTATCAAAGCCATTCTCCTGAGTATGAACTGAACCGACTCCATATATTATACTTGTCATATTGCTATACTTTCATTCTTTCTCCTCAAGAAAAAAATAATAAAATTTAGCAAAAAACAATTTTTTTTTCCACTAGTTAACTTACTGAGAGTTATTGCGTGTGGCACACGATTTATTTCTGAAATATGTAACGTTCTGTTTTTGCATAAAGCGTAGTTTTGACAATCAGACTGAACTATGTGAACAGAGTTAATGCTATTAAATAACTAGTAAAGAACAAAAAGAACGAATACGTATATTTACCAATGATACAATTAACATCAATAATAAAGTCCGTCACGCAGGGGCTGCGTAAACTAAGCAGATTTCCCTCGTGAAGTTTAGTAATAAATAAATCTACATCCTGGTAACCCAACACCACAACGAATATTAAGCGAATAAAACCATCGGTAATAAGAAATCTTTCCCATCGCGACGGGAAGAGTTTGAAATAGAAACACCCAGCCTCACACCGGAAAGAAAAACAATTACTGAAATATATCAGAATATAACATATATATTTTATTGAGAACTATTTACTATATCTATTACTGTAATTTATAATGAGTCAGAATAATTAGTATCTCAAACAATAAAATTTTAGAAGTCCACGACCTTAAGACGGGGGGGGGGTCACTGGGACATATTTACATGTAAATATGTCCTGGTAACCTTCCTCTCGAATAATAAAGGTATCTTGAATACAATAATTGGTATGTAAGCTTCGAATAATGTGGTTTATTATATAACAGAGTATTGTTTATGTAACATAATTAGAAGTGGGGGTTTGCTGTAGGCTGAAAACTAAAAAAATTCCGAATACATGTAATTTTCAATAAGATTGGTAGTAGACAAGTTCGCAAAAGCGGTAACAGGCAAATATATATACAGTTTTGAACGGTCCTCATTTTCGTCATCTCCTAGGTAGGATCGATGGACATTTGAAGAAAAATTACGTAAATCGAGTAGAGAGTACGACCTCAATAGCTGATTTTCCTTTAGGGAAATCTGCTAAAAGACATTATTACTAGACGGAACAGATCGAAAAGCAATTATAAGACGGAAAAAAAACCCACTGGCGTTTGAATGCATTCGATAAAAGCTCAAATTTGACCATTGAAAATGTACACTCGGAATTAAAATGTTAACTCATTAACAAATGCTGCTCCAGGAAGTACTAATTAACTTAAAAACAGAACTGAATAAAGTAATAACAATCAATTGGATATCACGGAAAATATCAGTGGCTGAACTTGATGTGTTACAACTTATCACATTACAGCACACGATGCTATTAAACTCATTTAAAAAGAAGTCAACGTAAAGTGGGAAGTGAATGGCGTTGGATACACACAAAAGTCCGTCACGCAGGGGCTTTGTCAGCTAAGCAGATTTCCCACTTGCGTCACATATTTGCATTTACCTCAAATCGTAAATCTTTAATGAGCTCAGAATTTGGTATTTATGCTTCAATTAAAGGGCTTAATAATATAACAGCTTATTGTTAATATGTCCTCAATAGGAGTCAGGGTTTACTGAGGGCCCAATACTAAAAAATGAAAATATTTCCGTTAATAATCAATATAGTGAAGGAACATACATATCAACACTCATGGAACATTACATTTGCAATAAAATTGATTCTATACAATGTTCGATTTCAGCCGTTAATGAAGTTGATTTTTAGTTTTACATAAATTGTTCGGATGGGCATTTTGGTAACGATCAAACAAACATTACGACCGCTAGAGCGTTAACAGATATATATATATATATATATATATATATATATATACTAGCTCAGATACCCGGCTTCGCCCGGGAATTCATTTGAGGCTGAATGGTGATGATATTTTTTTGGCAAGGCTTGACTTTGCACAATATTTTGACATTTACCCGTCCCAGTGTTATACGGGTTAATACCCGTCGTTTCTGTGGATTTGTTAATAATAAAATTTTATGTAAGACTTCACTGTCCTCCATATTGTCATATTTCCCGTTTCCTGTGCATTGTGGATAGATTTGAATTATTCAGGACAAATTATTAACATACATTAAAATTAATTTTTCAAGGTGCTGTACCTGGTAGTTCATATTGAAAAGAATTGTAGAGCAAATTTCTCTAAATAACAAAATACACAACTTTTGTTCTGTGCATATTTGCCAAAAAACCAATTGGAAACGAAATATTACTATTATTAATTTCAGGCCTCCCTTATAACCCCCACTCCTGCCCGTCCCTAGAAATGTTAGTATGGCTTATTATAAGAAAGGCGTTAGTGCTAATTGACATACCGAGTTTGGTTTAGTTCGGTTGAGTTTTTTGTGCCAAATAAAACTGTTGACTTCCGCAGTAGTTTTTAACGTATAACTCATTTATACTTAGGTATACGACAAAAGTGTATATAACAAAAGTTACTTCAAATAAAAAAATAAACAACTTTTGTTATGTGTATAATTGCTAAAAATGCAATAGGAAACGAAATACCGCTATTTTTGAATTCAGGCCTCCCTTATAACCCCCCTCCCTTTCTGCCCGTCACTAGAAATGTTGGTATGGCTTATTATAATGAAAGCGTTAGTGCTAATGCACATACCGAGTTTTATTTATTTCGGTTGGGTCTTTTGTCCCAAATAAAATTGTTCACTTCCGCTATAGGTTTTAGCGTATATCTCGTTTATAATTCGGTATACGACAAAAGTGAATATGATAAAAGTTACTCCAAACAACAAAATAAACAACTTTTGTCATGTGCATAATTGCCTAAAATTCTATAGGAAACGAAATATTGCTATTTTTAATTTCAGGCCTCCCCTACAACCCCCACTCCTGCTCGACTCTAGAAATAATGGTACAGCTTATTATCATGAAGGAGTTAGTGTTAATTTACATACGGAATTTTATTTAAATCGGTTGGGTCGTTTGTCCCAAATAAAATTGTTCACTTCCGCTATAAGTTTTAGCGTATATCTCGTTTATAATTCGGTATACGGAAAAAGTGTGTATAACAAAAGTTACTCCAAATAACAAAATAAACAACTTTTATCATGTACATATTTGCAGAAAAGCAATGGAAAACGAAATATCGCTACTTTTAATTTCAGGCTTCCCTTATAACCCCCACTCCTGCCCGTCGCTAGAAATGTTTATATAACTTATTCTAAAGAAGGCGTTAGTTTTATTACACATACCGAGTTTTATTTAGTTCGGTTGAGTCTTTTGAGCCCAATCAAATTGTTGACTCCCGCTATAGTTTTTAGCTTATAACTCATTTATACTTCGGTATACGACAAAAGTGTATATAACAAAAGTTACTCTAAATATCAAAATAATCAACTTTTGTTATGTTGATATTTGCCGAAAACTTAATTGGAAACGAAATATCGCTATTTTTAATTTCAGGCCTTCCTTATAACCCCCACTCCTGTTCGTCTGAGAGAATATTAATATAGCCTAAAGTCTAAGTTGTGTGAGTAGTAATATACATACCAAGTTTCATAAAATTCGGTTCAGCCGTTTATGCGTGAAAAGGTAACAAACAAACAGACACCAGAAACAAAATGCAGTTATGGTGTCTATGACATGTGAAACGAAAAGATATCGTGAAATTTCGCGAAAAAAATCAATGTACAGACAGAGGTTACAATTTTATATATATATATATATATATATATATATATATATATATATATATATACACACACACACAATTTTTAACGGATGATATAAGTTCTTTACATATACTTGTGGCAGCCATAAAAACTGTCCCACCAATTCTAGCCGCCACGCTTCAGATTGTACTTGGCTATTGTTAGCTTCAACTGGAGTTGGACTGGTAGTTGCCTTGCTATCACTTAAACAGCGTCCGTAGATACTGTATTGTATGCTCTGGTCACCATATTAGTAATGCCTTCCTCTGGCTCTTTGCCAGCATCTTCACTTGTGTCTCGGTTGGGCTCGAGAACCAAGCAGGAACCGCATATGCAACTATTGAGCAATAAAGATCTTTGTACAGAATAACTCTATTTCTGGTACTAATTCCCCACTTGTTCCTCGCAATTGATGCCAAATTACCATAGGTAATTAGGTCTTCATATGCTACGTCTGATCGATGGACATTTAAGACATTTTTTTCGAAAATCGCGTCATGAGTACGACCTCAAAAGCTGATACTCCTCGAGAGAACCAGTAACCCCACCCCCTCGCCGACATCTAGGACAGAATATAAAATATGTGGTGAAATGAGATCACAAGTACGTTAGACCAGCACGTAGAAATCTGTCTAGATTACGCAGCCCCTGCTTGATGGACTATTTTTGCTAGGGCTCTTCCGGTATGCGTCACATAAATAAGTCCCAAAAATCGTTAATTGCCCCAAACAAGAGTAGGCAATGACAGAGACAATTCGTAATATTTCCGCTTTTATGAGCATCATCAAAAAATGTTATTGAAGCAATCATATTAAAATATTGATGATATACAGTTGTAAGCCTCCATATTTTTTCCTAACACAAATATTAAGCGAGTTATTCCAACTTTCCGATTATCAGAATTCGTTCCCGCTTCCACTCACCAGTTTTCTATTTAGAACTTGATAATATGTGGCTAAACGAAGTCAGTAGTTTGTCATTCTAGCACGTGAGAAATCTGCCGGGTTCAGGACACCTCAGCGCGACAAGTCAACCCCTCCACCTTGTAGTCCTGGGGACATAAAACAAATACATCCCTCGCTCAGCATACATTTCTGTTTACATTGGACTCATATGCCGGGTAGAAATGGGGAGTGGGATATCACCATATACGTCATAGTACTCAAAATCTGGCGCGTGCCGAACGTAAGACGGCTTCCTTGCCAGGGTCCAGAGAGGCAGTTGGGGCAAGTTGGCAGAGTTAAGTTACTACCCCCGGCCCGCGGGGGGCATGAATTTAGAAGGGTGCATTTAGGGCATATCTTGTTGATGATGTCATTATCCCTAACTACAGTTTGCCTCATCTCATCATCAACACTCTCATCAGCTCTTCACCCATCTTCCTTTTCTCTCCCGCAAAGATTTTTTTATTTTCTCAAGAGATGGATCTCACGATATATAGTCAGATGATAATTAAACGTTTTACTGAATGACAGATGGCAGCTTTCAAAAATAATCTTTTTTTTTTTTTTTTTTTTACCAAGGGCCATATCATATTTTAAAAAGTCCGTCAAGCAGGGGGTGCGCGTAAACTAAGCAGATTTCCCACGTGAAGTTATACAATAGAGAAATCTCTATACGAGACCCGAACAGTGACGTAAACAACCGAACTATCTTTTGGCGGGAAACTCAATCCTCTGTTATCGGCCCACATTTAATAAAAATGCAAATATCTCGGTTAATATTCAAGATACAGAATAAATGTATAGCACAATATTTATAGTAAACGTAATTTGCAATAAGATTGATTCTGTGCCATTTTTCGATCCGACGCATAATAACAGAGATATTTCGAATTTTCAAAAATCCATTCCTCTAAACCCCCCCCTCCCGTTGGTCCGGTTTCAGCCATTAACGAATTTGATCTTTCTTTTTACAGAAAACGATTAAATTCCGAGTTTGGTAACGATCAAACAAAAATTGCGACCGCTACAGTTTTAACAGACAATTATATATATATATACTAGCTCAGATACCCAGCTTCGCCCGGGAATTCATTTGCGGCTGGATGGTGATGGTATTCTTTTGGCATGGCTTTACTTTGCACAATATTTTGACATTTACAGTTCCCAGTTTTTAGGGTTAATACCCGTCGTTTCTGTGGATTTGACAATAATAAAATTAATTTTTTATGTAAGACTTCACTGTACTCCATATTGTCATATTTCCCGTTTCCTGTGCATTATGCATAGATTTAAGTTATTAAGGACAAAATATTATAATAATATATTATAATTTGAATTAATTTTTCCAGTTGAGGTACCTGGTAGTTCATATTGAAAAGAATTGTTGAGCGAATTTCTCAAAATAAACAACTTTTATTATGTGCATATTTGCCGAAACTCCAATAGGAAACGAAATATCACTATTTTTAATTTCAGGCCTCCCTTATAACCCCCACTCCTGCCCGCCCCTTGAAATGTTAATAGGGCTTATTATAAGGAAGGCGTTTGTACTAATACACATACCCAGTGTTTTATTTAGTTCGGTTGAGTGTTTTGTGCCAAATAAAATTGCTGACTACCGCTATAATTTTTAGCGTATAACACCTTTATAGTTCGGTATACGACGATAGTGTATATAACAAAGGTTTCTCTAAATAACCAAATAAACAACTTTTGTTATGTGCAAATTTGCCGAAAAACGAATAGAAAACGAAATACTATCACTATATTTAATATCAGGCCCCCCTATAACCCCCACTCCTTCCCGTCCCTAGAAATGTTGGTATGACATATTATAATGAAAGCGTTAGTGCTAATACATATACCGAGTTTTATTTATTTCGGTTGGGTCTTTTGTCCCAAATAAAATTCTTCTCTTCCGCTATAGGTTTTAGCGTATATATCGTTTATAATTGGGTATACAAAAAAAATGTATATAACAAAAGTTACTTTGAATAACAAAATAAACAACTTTTGTTATGTTCATATTTGCCGATAAAGCAATAGAAAACGAAATACTGCTGCTTTTAATTTCTGGCCTCCCTTACAACCCCCACTCCTACCTGTCCCTAGAAATGTTGGTATTGTTTATTATAATGAAAGCGTTAGTGCTAATATATATACCGAGTTTTATTTATTTCGGTTGGTTCCTTTGTCCCAAATAAAATTGTTCACTTCCGCTATAGGTTTTAGCGTATATCTCGTTTATAATACGTTATACGAAAAAAGTGTATATAACAATAGTTACTCTAAATAACAAAATAAACAGCTTTTGTTATGTGCATAATTGCCGAAAAACCAAGAGGAAACGAAATATCGCTATTTTTAATTTCAGGCCTCCCTTATAACCCCCACTCCTGTTCATCCCAGAGAATTTTAATATAGCCTAAAGTCTAAGTTGGGTCAGTAGTAATATACATACCAAGTTTCATAAAATTTGGTTCAGCTGTTTATGCGTGAAAAGGTAACAAACAAACAAATAAACAAACAAACAAACAAACAGACACCAAAGAAACTAATTGGAGTTATGGTGTCTAGGACATGTGAAACAAAAAGTTATCGTGAAATTTCGCGAAAAAAATCAATGTACAGACAGAGGTTACAATTTTATATATATATATATATATATAGATAGATATATACACAGTTTTGAACGGACCTCATTTTCGTCTTCTACTAGGTAGGATCGATGGACATTTGAAGATAAATTTCGAAAATTCCGTCATGAGTACAACCTCAATAGCTGATTTCCATTGAGGGAAATCTGCTAAAAGTCATTGAATCTAGACGAAAGGGAATAAAATTGATTAGAAGCAATGGAAATGTGGATTGTCTGCCCACCCACCACAAAATGTTGTACTCTTGATAAGAGGAAAGATAATCAATTACAAACAACTCGAGTCAACTCATTCCTCATTCATGGTCCTCCTTGGTTAACGGGGTTGTTCTTCGAGTTCACTCATTGCGTAAAAATCTCACGAATTCTTTGGATCTCGCTCAAGGGCTGATCAAGATCTCTAAGGTCTATGCCCTGATGTGATTTCAACCATTAACAGCTACCGTTTTACATGAAATTTTATATCAAACGGCTATATATCGATTTTAATGAAATTTCAAACGAAAATTAAGGTCATTTGTAACTATAGCCGGATTACCCTTTTAGCAGATTTTCCTTAAAGTAAATCAGCTTTTGAGGTCGTACTCTTGACGGGATTTTCGAATTTTTTCTTCAAATGTCCATCGATCCTACTTAGTAGATGACGAAAATGAAATCCGTTCAAATATATATATATATATATATATATATATATATATATATATATATATATATATATATATATATATATTTGTCTGTTACCGCTCTAGCAGTCGCAATTTTTGTTTGATTGTACCAAACTCGATATTTAGTCGTTTTATATAAAAAGAAAGCTCAACTTCATTAACGGCTGAAATTGGACAAGGGGGAGGGGGGTTTAAAGGGGAGAATTTTAAACATTTGATATATCTCCGTTACAATAAGTCGGATCGAAAAAGTGTAAGAAATACATCTTATTGCTAATTAACTGTACTATTAATATTGTCATAACATGAATTCTCTATCTTGAATATTAACGGAGATATTTGCATTGTTCAGTTTTCAGCCTTCAGTAAACCCCCACTACTACTGATGTTACATAAACAATAATCTATTATATAATACACCACATTATTCTAAGCCTAAATACCAAATATTGTTTTCATTGAATCTTCACTTTGTGAGATGTATGCAAATACGATCTGTTGACCCCCCCCCTTCTTTCGTTTTTGGATTACTAAAATTTGAATGATTGAGATAAAACTGATTCTGATTCATTACAAATTACAGCACTAGCTTTAGTAAATAGTTTTTAATAAAATTAATATATTATATTCAAATATATTTCATTAATTCTTTGTCTTCCCGGTCTATGTATGCAGCGCTACGAGGGTGGCTTGCCTGTTTGTTTATAATTCAGCCGCTTTCCGTTTTAGAGATTATTAACTTGTATTGTAAGTTTACTGAGCATTCATGGTAGTGTTACCTGTATATATATTTATCTATTGTAAACCATCACGAGGGAAATCTGCTTAGTTCACGCAGCCCCTGCGTGACGGACTTTTGAATATTTGAACTTTTGCCTTCCTCAAGCGTGGAATATCTCCCTGCATAAGCCACCCAAGATTTTTTGTTTACTCGATGAATGACATTTTCCCCATGTCAATATTGTTTGGAATAAGTTATTATAATTCTGTATTGGGGCCAATAACGCATTAAGTCCAAAATAGCCTGTTTGTGTAGATAATGGCGTCTGGGGTAGCATAATGAGAGATTGGAGCAGGAATAGCCGGGAAAATCGCAGGCAAAGCCTCATCGATCTAACCTTGGGGTCTGAATGGACAACCATTATGTACACTCGCTCTTTGTTAGGTTTTTCTGATAAAACAATATGGAAAAAAAAATAGATTACACCTACAAAAAAAATACACGCCGGTCTCCCCTTTTGTTTAAATTGAGCTGCCCCCACCGTACTATCCATGTGTTCTGGGTGGGTGGGGGGGGGATTCTCTCTTTTTTCCTCTTCTATTCCCCCACTGTACCGCAGGGCAGCCCCATACCAGCATTTCAGCCAATTTATAATGTTTAAGTTTTTGATTCGATCTAACAGGTAGTCCGTGACCCACTAACACCAACAGAATGGGTTCTTGCAGGCACCTTAGACCTCTTCACAGCCATTTAGTGCATATTTAAATGGCTGGGCGAAAGTTTCAAATGGGTGCCTGCAATTGGAGCCTCACTGCTTCTATTTAGTGAAACTCCAATAATTGCCTAATAACCTAACACCTCTCTTAACTTCCTATCTACTTGCACCCTGCACCTTATACATATCTTACATACTGTACTTAATATTTAATACCTATATACTCCTTAGTCGGTTATATATATATAAAATTTAAAATTGAGGTATTTACACTGAGAGACGAAGTAGTCATTAAATATTTTAAATCCAGCTAAACCGTTTTACTGTATGTTTATGTGTGTGTGTATGTGCGTGCGTGTGTGTGTGTGTGTGTGTGTGTGTGTGTGTGTGTGTATTTGCGCGTGTGTTTGTGTGTGCGTGCGTGTGAGTGTATGTGCCTGCACGCGTGTGTGTACGTTTGCATGCGAGAGTGAGTGTGTATGCATGTTTGAATGTGTGATATAGAAAGTGAGAGCATATAATTGTAAATATTTTAGGTGTTAGAAATCTTCATTTTATTTACATACTAATTTATATTTATTTGATTTTAGTTTAGTTTTTATTCATTGAAATTATATAATTGTTTACGTAACTTTATTAGTCTTTACAGTTTTTGTTTTTGAACTTAATGTTTTGTTTTTATTTATTTATTTTATTTTTTATTTTGTGTTTATTGTTGTTTTTCGTTGTTTGGTTATTTGATTTCGTTCTATTATTTAGTTGTGTTTCGTTATATTGTTGCGTTCTGTTATTTAGTCGAGTTTTGTTCTTTGTTTGCGTTCTTATTTTGTATTATTTAATTTTTTCTTGTTTCTATTTTCATTTTGTATTTTGTTTATATAAATTGTTTTTGTTGTTTTTTATGAGCAATATCGCCTCGCTGCGAACGCTCCAAAATAAAAAAAAATAAAAAAAAAAAAAAATTAAAATTATAGTTACATATTCTTCTATGCGTTCAGAACCTTCTTCCCGAATTGTACTAAACCGTTCATAACGTCAAAGGTCTGGATCAGCTGTTAAAGAAAATCCGGCAATCTCTAAATTATCTCTAAATTATTATGGTTTGTAAGATATAAAACATCATTAATGTCAGCGTTACAATAGGCTTCTAACCTTGAATTATAAATAGCAACTTCATCTCGCGAAGCATCTGTACCTGGTTCTTCAGTCTTCGCAAGAATTCATCACAAAAAAAAGCTCGTGTTCCCAGGAACACTCATCAATAAAGCCTAGACCATTTATTTCCATACTGTCTAGCTCAACTTGCCCTCTAAATTCCCAACCTTTAGTTGAATATTTTCCATAAATATGCACTTGTAAACTACTCATTTTAAGAAGAAAGCAACGGATCTCTACAAAAAACACAATCTTGCAAGAGTTTGAAAATTATTAACTTTAGCTCACCTCTGGAGGTGTAGAATTATGCCTTATAGAAGTCTTAAGTGTGAAATTTCAACAATTTAAGGCTAGTCGTTATAGAATTACGCGAAAAAAGTACATTTGTAGAGATGTCACGTAACTACCACCCCTAACCACGTAACTACTCTAGATGGATTCAAAAAGGTTCAAAATTGGTAATACCGATGAAATCTGAAAATAGAAATTTTGGGCTATTAAAATTCTTACCTTCCGTTTTTCCAGAAGGTAATAAAATTTTAGATTACTCTATTTTTGCAGAATTTATGATAAAACGTGAATTAATATTTTAAACATCAAAGACATCTATCTTTTATGAAAATGTTTCTATAAATTAAGAATTATCAAAGTAGGATAAATGTTCTTTTATAGAAACTTTTTCATAAAAGGTAGATGTCTTTCATGTTTAAATTATTTATTCACATTTTATTTGACTTTAACTATTTTTAATTAATTAATTAAACTATAATATTATTATTATTATTTATTAAAATCCACTTTTTGCAACTTAGGCTAATCGGGACGGGTTATCTACAGGTTACCACCCTTTTCTAGCCAGGGTGGGATTTTAGGACGTTATTTAATGAATTTCGTCACTAAATAATTTCCTTTGCCCAGGCAAGAATCGAACTCGCCACTCTAGGTTTACCATGTGAGATAAAGGTCAACGCTTTAACTCGCATGGCTAACCTGAGCCCCTTAAACTATAATATATTCGTTTTATGTTTGACTTCGATTTTAATATTTTTAAGATATGACTTTTTTGTAAGACTGATTTTAGTATGTAGTTCCAGTTTCGTTAAAATATTTCAAAATGTAATTATTCCATACATCACTTGGCCTAAGCATATTTCTACTTTGTTGTTTGTTAGCACCTGATGACTGCACGTTAGTGCCGAAAGGCCTTGTGCTTTACAAAGAAATTGGTGGGAAGACTTTCGGTTATTAAGACCTGTTTCATCCCATGTTGCCAAAAGTATGGTAAATTACTGTTAGTAAGGTTGTTAATATAACATATTAAAAATGAGTAAATAAAAATAATAACGTTCTCTAAAGTACAAATTAACAGCATATACATTGGTATGTAATATAATGTAAATATTAATCTAAATAATAATAATACGTAATCAAATTAATCATAGTTAAATGTTAATGTAGATTAAATAATTTCTTTTTATGTCTAAATAAAGACCAGTTTTCTGATATATCAAATTAACATACATAATTCTTCTCTAAGGTTTATAGCCAACAGAATAATAATAATAAGTATTATTTTATATAATAAACTAGCTCAGATACCCGGCTTTGCTCTGTAAGACTTCACTGTCCTCCATATTGTCATATTTCCCGCTTCCTGTGCATTATGCATAGATTTGAATTATTAAGGACTAAATATTAACATACATTTGAATTAATTTTTCCAGGTGAGGTACCAGGTAGTTCATATTGAAATGAATTCTTGAGCAAATTTCTCTAAATAACAAAATAAACAACTTTTGTTATATGCATATTTGCCGAAACTACAATAGGAAACGAAATATCAATATTTTTAATTTCAGGCCTCCCTTATAACCTCCACTCCTGCCTGTCCCTAGAAATAGTATGGCTTTTTATAAGGAAGGCGTTAGTGCTAATACACATACTGAGTGTTTTATTTAGTTCGGTTGAGTCTTTTGTGCCAAATAAAATTTTTCACTTCCGCTATAATTTTTAGCGTATATCTCGTTTATAATTCGGTATACGAAAAAAGTGTATATAACAAAAGTTACTCTAAATAGCAAAATAAACAACTTTTGTTATGTTCATATTTGCGGATAAACCAATAGGAAACGAAATATCGCTATTTTTAATTTCTGGCTTCCCTTAAAACCCCCACTCCTGCCCGTCTCTAGAAATGTTGGTATGGCTTCTTATAGTGAAAGCGTTAGTGCTAATACACATACCTAGTTTTATTTATTTCGGTTGGGTCTTTTGTCCCAAATAATATTGTTGACTCCCGCTATAGTCATAAGCGTATAACTCCTTTAAACTTCGGAATACGATGAAAGTGTTTAGTACAAAAGTTACTCTAAATAACAAAATAAACAACTTTTGTTATGTGCATATTTGCGAAAAACCCAATAGAAAACGAAATATCGCGACTTTTAATTTCAGGCCTCCCTTATAACCCCCACTCCTGTTCGTCTCAGAGAAAATTTATATAGCCTATCTCTCAAGTTGGACCAGACTGCTCACGGTGTGCTAATTTAATTTAAAATCGGTTAAGTAGTTTAGGAGTCCATCGCGGACAAACATCGTGACAGGAGATTTATATATATTAAGAAGATAAAGTGCTGATTATTGATGTTTAAGCTCCCCCATAACAATAATAAAATTCTTTCTTTAATACTGTTAACTTTAGCAAACCTTTGATAAGAAACAGAAAACATCATGAAACTTATTTTCACAGTTGTAATCCAAAATGTTTACTAATGATAGGTATTCTCTTTGAGGCACTATATATTTGTCAAGGAATTTTACCCTGCGCGATGTAAAAGCGGGACAAATAACTTTGGTAATAAAATACATTATTTTTGCACAAAAGAATTTACATATATTTCAAATTGTGAGTTTCAGAGTATAAAATATTTTGCGCACACATAGTGTACTGTAGTATACACATGTAGAGTGTTATCATATGGTATAGGTTATGTGTTGTAATTAAGTAGAGCAGCTGATAATATGGTAAGTTTAAGTAGTTTACAGAATGAAGCGTGTTGTATGTGTATAGGAGCCCACTCTATCGGCCATATCTATTCATGAATTGATAAGAAGCTATCTGCACGAGTTTAACGCTCCTCCATCTTATATACACTCCAACAACTTGCCTCATCTTAATGACGATCCCCGGGGAGCCATTTGCAGGGCAGTACTTTCCTGTTTTCAGTAAACCCCCCATCGATTTTAGCAGATTTCCCTTATAATCAGCTATTGAGGTCGTACTCATGACGCGATTTTCAAACATTTTCATCCATCGATCCTACCCAGGAAATAACGAAAATTAGGTCCGTTCAAAATTATATATATTTGTCCGTTAACGCTCTAGCGGTCGCAATTTTTGTTTAATCGTTACCAAACTCGATATTTAAACGTTTTATGAAAAAATACAGATCAAGTTCGTTAATGGCTGAAATCAAACCAGCGGGGGGTTTAAAGGGGATGATTTCCGAAATATCTCCGTTATTATACGTCGGATCGAAAAATTGTACAGAATCAATCTTATTGCAAATTAAATTTACTATAAATATTATTATACACATTTATTTTCTATCTTGAATATTAATCGAGATATTTGAATTTTTATTAAATGAGGGTGGATAACGGACGACAGTGAGTTTCCCGCCAAAACCTAGTTTGGCCGTTTTCGTAACGCTCTCGTGAAATTTCTCTATAAAAAAACTTCACGTGGGAAATCCGCTTAGTTTACGCAGCCACTGTGTGACGGACTTCTTGGCTTAGATACAGGGAGTATATGGGATACGCATTGTTGGACGGCATTAGATAGGAGTGTGTCATAAATGCTTGTGGGAAATCTGCTTAGTTTATTCATTCCTTGCGTGTTTGACTTTAGCATATTTCCTTTAAAGGAAAGCTACTGTTGAGGTCTTACTCATGACGCGATTTACGAAATATTTTCCTCAAATGGCCATCGATCCTACCTTGTAGATGACGAAAAAAGTCCGTCACGCAGGGGCTGCGCAAACTAAGAAGATTTACCACGTGACGTTTTCCAGAAGATAAATCTGCCCAATACCACCTGTAGAAAAAAGGTATCTCTAAACCTATTCATGAGGGACGATTAGTTATGGAAACGGCCGCCAGAGCTCTCGGCGGAAATTCCCGAACATAGCCGACTCCTGCCGACGACACACAGAATACAAATGCAAATATCTCGGTTAATATTCAAGATACAGAATAAATGTATATAACAATATTTATAGTAAAATTAATTTGCAATAAGATTGATTTTATACAATATTTCGATCCGACGCATAATAACGGAGATATTGTGAATTTTCAAAAATCCCCCCTCTAACCCCCCCCTCCCACTGGTCCGATTTCAGCCATTAACGAACTTGATCTTCCTTTTTACATAAAACGATTAAATTCCGAGTTT
The DNA here is from genome assembly GCA_019009955.1 of Riptortus pedestris. Taxonomy (NCBI): domain Eukaryota; kingdom Metazoa; phylum Arthropoda; class Insecta; order Hemiptera; family Alydidae; genus Riptortus; species Riptortus pedestris. Next base: position 19,936,792 of record CM032228.1, read on the forward strand.
GGTAACGATCAAATAAAAATTGCGACCGCTAGAGCGTTAAAAGACCAATATATATATAATTTTGAACGGACCTCATTTTCGTCATTCCCTGGGTAGGATCGATGGGCATTTGAGGAAATTTTTCGAAAATCGCGTCATGAGTACGACCTTAATAGCTAATTTCCCTTAAGGGATTAGCAAAGCAGATTTCCGTCACGTATTTGCATTTATCTCAAGACTTAAATACATGTTAAATGAGAGAAATATTTAGTATATATGCTTCAAAAAAAAGGGGTTTATAATATAACAGCTTATTGTTAACATGACATGAGTAGTAGTGGGGCAGAAAACTAAAAAATTCAAATTTAGTATTGAAGATAGTGAATTAACGTATATAACCAAGTTTAAATAGCATTTAATTTACGATAGAATTGGTTCTATACGATTTCTCTATCCGTAATTACGGATATATTATGAATTTTCGAAATTCCACTATACTTGTTTGTAACCGCTAAAGCGGCATTTTCGTCTTATCGTTACCAAACTCGATATATAAGCACTTCATGCAAATCTATAGATATATTTCGTTAATGGCTGAGGGGGTGGGGATTCACAAGGGAGTAATTTTGAGAACCTAAAATATCTTCGTTATTATACGCAGGATTGAATATATATATATATATATATATATATATATATATATAAAATCAATCCTATTGTAAATTTAATTCCCTATAACTATTGTTGCATACATATTTCGTCTATCTTAATATTAACCATGATATTTGGATGTTTTAGTTTTCAACCTGCAGTAAACCCCCCTCCATGACATCCATTCTTAAGAATAAGCCAATAAATACAAATGCATGCATATACATATGATGCCCCCCCCCATCTTTTGTTCTTAGTTAACTAAAATTAGAGTGATCGAGTTAAGTATTATTCTGGTACATTATAAACTACGGTACTAGATATATTAAATAATTTTCAATAAAATTAATATTTCAGTAATTATTTTTCTTTCCCATCAGGAATATTTCTTCGTATTCAGCTCGGAGAGGTTGGCAGACCTGTTTTTTTTTTACAAATTAGACGTTTTCCGTCGTGGAGGTTAATGAAATGTAAAGTAATTGAAATATTTTTAGTTATCATTTGTAATTGTTCACTTAAGATTCACGGCAGTGTTAAGTGTTACATATCTGAATATAGTAAATTTATTTTACTGAAAACCACTTACTATATCTAGTACTGTAATTTGTAACGAATGATAAATATTTTTATCTCAATCACTCAAATGTTAGTAATCCAAGAACAAATGACGAGGAAGGGGGATCAATAGAACAGAAAGTATTTGTATGTATATATTATAATAAAGGTCTCTTGAAAACAATATTTGGTATTTAATCTTCAAATAAAGTGTTTTATTATTTAACAGAGTATTGTTTATATGACATAAGCTGGAGTGAGGGTTTGCTAAAGGCTGATAACTAAAAAAAATGCGAATACATTTAATTTTCAATAAGATTGGTACTATGAAATTTTATCAATCCGACGTATAATAATGGAGATATTTCAAATTTTTCTGAACTTACCCCTCTGAACTCCCCCCATCCCGCCGCATTAACGCGATAACGAACTTAACCTTCTATTTTGTATAAAAGGGTTATAAAGTCCGAGTTTGGTAACGATCAAACAAAAATTGCGACCGACAGAGCGTTAACAGACAAATATATATATAAAATTTTGAATGGACCTAATTTTAGACATTTCCTATGTAGGATCGTTGAACAATTGTTGAAATATCTCGAAAATTGCATCAAGAGTACAAGTTCAATAGCAGATTTCCACTAAGGTAAATCTGCTAAAATGCTACATCGGAGATTCATTCCAGAGATACAGGTGTGCATTAATTGGTAGAGAGACGAGTAGAGGAAAACAGGAAATTAAAACATGGCCGCACTACACGCATATTTGATTGGAGACTTGAAGCAGTATGAAGAGTTTAATTAAAGATATCATTCAGTTGTATATCGAACCCTGATCGATTTGAAGTAGTGAATATTGAATTTGAAGCGATGAACACTCGAACACTTTGTTGGAAAATTCCAATGGGCCCTCAACAGCTGATTTCCTTTGATAAAAAACATTCATAACTCATAATTGATTTACAAAATCAAAAGCCCGTCAATTAAGGAGATTTTCCGCGTGCTGGTATAACGCTCTTGTGATATCATCTCACCAGATATTCCAGGAGGGGATACTGAAGGAGGAAATGATGAAAGCGCGAATAACTGGCAAAAACGTATACGAAATAGTGCAGAGAACAACAATTGGAGATCATCAATAGTATATTGATTTATTTGGTGAGCTCCGCAACTAGGCGATGTCGCTCAGTATCATTTATTTTCAATTCCTTAAATTAATATGTTAAAATAAATAAATAAAGAAAAATGTTTTCAAAATTATTAAAACAGTATAAAATAAAGCTATATATAAAACTAAAGAATAAAATAAAACTAAGGAACATTAAAATAAAACTATGTAAAACTATCATTTTTTTTTTCAACAAATCCTGGCTTGAGGATGAGGAAAGTCTAAGGCATAAGTTTAAAAATGTATTATACAGACTTGTTCGCAAAAAAATCAAATAGGTATTAGTGGCATAATTTGAGATAAAAATGAATGAGATGTATGTATGTAGGTGTGGTTTAAAGTTTGTTGTAAATGTTAATTGTGTTCAAGTGATTTAAGAGTGTGTTTATATGTGGGCTACCTTCTCCTAATAACGATCATGATCTTTAGTATTGACTGAAACGGTTATATGTCGAATATGGTGAAGATCAAATGAACATTTTCGAATGAAGACAGTAAAATCTCCATTGATGACATATCCGCAATAAATTCCCATGCATAATGAAAGTTTCTTGATGTCCATAATCGGTATGTAAGCTCAGAATAAAGTGATTCAGGATATAACAGCGTATTGCTATTCTTACATGAATAGGGGTGGAGGTTTACAATAGTCGGAAAACTTAAAAATTCAAATATCCTGGTTAGAATTGAAGATAGAGAATAAAAGTATTTGTTTACATTGATTGCAGAACATTTAATTTGAAATAAGGTTGATTCTATTTTTCGATCCGACAATTTTCCAATCCGAGCATTTTCAAAAACTCCTCCTCTAACCCCCCCCCCCTCCCACGGGTCGAACTTGATCTTTCCTTTTACTTAAAACTATTAAATATCAAGTTTAGAAAAAAACATAAACAAAAATTGCGACCAATAAATAATAAATATACAAATATATATATATATATTTGACCAACCCTAATTATCATGTATCTTGCATAACAAAAATCTCTTGAAAACAATATTTTGGTATCTAAACTTAGAATTAAGTGGTTCATTATATAACAGCGGTCAGTTGTCTCTGACCTGAGTGAAAGTGCAAATATCACCGTTAGTAATCAAGATACAGAATAAATGTATATATATATCAACATTTCTTGACAATTAATTGCGCAATAAGATTACTTCCATGTAAGTTTACTATTAGACTCAAGACAATGAAAAAATTCTGAATTTTCAATTTCCCCCACTTTAACCCCCCCCCCTCTCTCTTGGCCGATTTCAGTCATTAACGAACTTGGCATTTTGTTTGAATGAAATATATATATATATATATATATATATAGTTGGTGACGATCAAGTATATATATATATACATACACACACACACACACACAGTTTTGTACAGACCGCATTTTCGTCTTCTCTTGTGTACAATGGATGTATATGTTTCGAAAATCGCGTCATGAGTACGAACTCAATAGCTCATTTTTTTTAGGGAAATCCGCTAAAAATCACTCACTCATCCACTCAATTAGGCACATTATAACTTGTTAGATCGGCGAGCACTCGAACTGAAAGATAAACAATTCAAATTGAAAGAACTAAGTTACGCAATCAAGTTGCCTCTTATGCAAGTTTATTTCTGAAGTTTTCTTAATATATAAAAGTTTAGTCACTTAGTGAAACAAAAACTGTTCAATTCGGAAATATTATTAAAACTTTTCTGACGTTTTCCCTCCGTCACTGCGCAGTCCAAGTAGTTATTTCTACAGCCTGTTTCTCCTTGGCAGTTTGTTATAATTGGTCAAAATACAGATATTGGATGTTTCATGAGTATTCATCGTTTACTAAATAATTAATTCATTTCTTTCCAAAAACCGTCACATTTAGACGGAATGATCTACATTTTGGCTAGCTGGTGGAAGCTCAAATTGCTGATTGTGGTTATAGTAAATGTCAGTACTTCCATTTATAGAAAATCAGCTATTGAGGTTCTACTCATGACAAACTTTTCGGAACATGTCCTCAAATATCCCTTGATCCATTGATATATATAATAATATACCAAGCAAATATCTCGGTTAATTCTCGGATAGAGAATAAATGTATATAACAATATTTATAGTAACTTTATTTTGCAATAAGATTGATTCTGTTCACTTTCAAATGGAATATATATTATGAGACAAACGCACTAATATGTTATAACATCATATGAGGAAATAAAAGTCCGTCACGCAGGGGCTGCGTAAACTAAGCAGATTTCCCACGTGAAGTTTTACAATAGAGAAATCTGCCTAATAACAACTGTAATAGAAAGAAACCTCTAAACCTAAAACATTATTTAGGGCGTAATAACCCAGTAGTTTCTAGCCCCGAAACACAGTTAACCTAACCTCTAAACCTATTCACGAGGGACGGATAATTATGGAAAAGGCCGCCAGAGCTCTCGGCGGAAAGTCCGAACATAGCCTACTGGTACCATACGCAGAATAAAAATGCAAATATCTCGGTTAATATTCAAGATACGGAATAAATGTATAGAACAATATTTATAGTAAATGTAATTTACAATAAGATTGATTCTGTACAATTTTTCGATCCGACGAATAGTAACGGAGATATTTTGAATTTTCGGAAATCCTCCCCTTTAAACCCCCCCTCCCCCCGGTCCGATTTCAGCCGTTAACGAACTTGATCGTTCTTTTTACATAAAACGACTAAATATCGAGTTTGGTAACGATCAAACAAAAATTGCGACCGCTAGAGCGGTAACAGACAAATATATATACAGTTTTGCACGGACCTCATTTTCGTCATCTACTAGATAGGATCGATGGACATTTGAAGAAAAATTTCGAAAATTCCGTCATGAGTACAACCTCAATAGCTGCTCCCTTAAGGGAAATCTGCTAAAATGCTCAGTAAAACGCAACACAATATCTGCCCATCTTTTGAGGGTTTTCTCAGACTGTAATACTCGAATAATTAATTGAATAAATTTTATTTTTGTGTTTTGAACCTAAAACAGCCACCAGTACTTCAAGTTGCTACGATGACGAGAGTGACATTGTTTTAGCAGATTTCCTTTAAGTTAAATCAGCCATTGAGCGATTTTCGAAAAGTGTCATACAAAACAAACAAATTAAGCTGTCCCATATTTTGGGGCTTCTATAAAGATCAGCCTCCTTATCTGCCTTATTTAAAGTAATTATTTCCATTTTGAGACATATAAATATCTCTTCTTTTGGGGATGTTGCTAAGGGACCAGCTTAAGACAAACATTGTTATGATATAAATGAAAATTCACTATTCTGATGTGCCCTTTTAGAATATTAGTTGCCATTTGTCCTATTTCTCCAGTCTTTATATTCAGATCTTGTAGATATTCTGCAGTTGACGAGGGTATAAATCCTCTCGATCCAAACAGTAACCCTTTAACTGTCCATTTTTTTTTTTCCAATTTTCTTAAGTGCAATATGAATTGAAGTTTAGTTTTACAAGTAACGCTTATTTTTTCAAGTAGCTTAAGTTCAATATGAATTGAAGTTTAGTTTTACAAGTAACGCTTATTTCTTCAACTCTCTTAAGTCCAATATGAATTGAAGTTTAGTTTTACAAGTAACGCTTATTTTTTCAAGTAGCTTAAGTTCAATATGAATTGAAGTTTAGTTTTACAAGTAACGCTTATTTTTTCAAGTCTCTTTAGTCCAATATGAATTGAAGTTTAGTTTTACAAGTAATGCTTATTTTTTCAAGTCTCTTTAGTCCAATATGAATTGAAGTTTAGTTTTACAAGTAACGCTTATTTTTTCAAGTCTCCTAAGTCCAATACGAATTGAAGTTTAGCTTTACAAATAACGCTGTTTTTTTTCAATTCACTTTAGTCCAATATGAATTGAAGTTTAATTTTACAAGTAACGCTTATTTTTTCAAGTCTCTTTAGTCCAATATGAATTGAAGTTTAATTTTACAAGTAACGCTTGTTTCTTCAATTCTCTTTTGTCCAATATGAATTGAAGTTCAGGTTCACAAGTAACGATTATTTTTTTCAAGTAGCTTAAGTTCAATATGAATTGAAGTTTAGTTTTACAAGTAACGCTTATTTCTTCAACTCTCTTATGTCCAATATGAATTGAAGTTTAGTTTTACAAGTAACGCATATTTTTTCAAGTCTCCAAATACCAATATGAATTGAAGTTTAGCTTTACAAGTAGCTCTTGTTTCTTCAATTCTCTTTAGTCCAATATGAACTGAAGTTCAGGTTCACAAGTAACGCTTATTTTTTCAAGTCTCTTAAGTCCAATACGAATTGAAGTTTAGCTTTACAAGTAACGCTTATTATTTCAAGTCTCTTTAGTCCAATATGAATAGAAGTTTAGTATTACAAGTAACGCATATTAATTGACTTCCACATTGATTTAATAAATAACTACGAAATAACCACTCACCACATTTTCATCATCCAGTTTTGACGATCGTGGTGAATCGAAGAAACTTTTGAAAATTTTTATCTAGAGTGTGAGTAAACAGCTTATTTTCCGTAATTAAAATCTACTAAAAGGTAAGAAGAACAAAAAAAGAAATCATTAAACGTACACTGCAACTTGTCGTTTACAAAACTTTCAATGTTTACAATGCAACTCTCGCGGTTTGTAAGCTAAGAAGGCATTTGGATCTATGATAAATTGATGTTTTCGCAAATAGACTTATGGCATTATCAAACATGATTGTGAGCTGAAGTGTATATACAGGCCTGGACTAGATCAGGCTCTGCTATTTCAGCTCATCAGAAAGTTGGGGCAAACTTTGAAGGCGTGATCTGAAACATTCAACGTTTGATGAACAGATGATTCTCAGAACCTGAACCAGCTGAGAAGCTAAAAACAAACTTCATTTACACGGCTTCAAAGGATCGCCACATTTATGTATTACTGGTATCAATGATGGACATAGTCATAGGTTTATGTTAGCCATGAGTATTGAGGCCTTGGTTTTGATTAACTTTGATTATTTTGAGTTGCGATTATAGTTCCTCTTGAGCCACACGTACTCCTCACCATCAACACCCCGAAATGGGTGTTGGTCATTACTTTTAGCAGATTTCCCTAGTTGAGCTTAAATAAGGTCCGGTAAATTATTATTATATATATATATATACTTCTCTGTTACGGTTCTAGGGGGTCGCAATTCTTATTTGATTGTAGCTAACCTGATATATCGTTTTATACAAAAATAAAGGTCGAGTTCGTTAATGGCTGCATTCGAACTGGTGGGTGGGGGTTTAGAGGTTGAGAATTTCAAAAATTCCGTCACGCAGGGGCTGCGTAAAATAAGCAGATTTCCTATGTGAAGTTTAGCAATAGAGAAATCTGCATACTCGTAACACAACACCACCATAAGTAAATACAAACGGTAATGAGAAATCTTTCAGTTAATTTTAATAAACTCCCAACTGAAACGGCTTCTGAATTGTAAGAATAATTTATATTTTAATAACTCAAATTTTAGTCGCCCACGACCTGACGAAGGGGGGGGGCGGATGAACAGCACGTATTTGCATAAATTTCACAAAGTAAAGAAGGTTAGGTAAGGTTAGAAACTACAGGTTAGGTTAGAAGCTTCCGCCAGAGCCGACTTACGAAATCGCCAGAACTAATCCGAACAACACCCGACCACAGACTTCATAAAAATTCAAATATCTCGATTAATATTCGAGATAGAGAATAAGTCTATATAACAATATTTATAGTAAATATAATTTGCAATAAGATTGGTTCTATGAATTTTTCGATCCGATGCATAGTAACGGAGATATTTTGAGTTGTCAAAAATCCCCCCCTCTAAACCCCCCCTTCCTCTGGTACGATTTCAACCATTAACGAACTTGATCTGTCATTTTACATAAAACGGTTAAATAACGAGTTTCGTAACGATCAAACAAAAATTGCGACCGCTAGAGCGTTAACAGACATATATATATATATATATATATATATATATATATATATATATATATATATATAATTTTGAACGGACCTCATTTTCGTCATCTCCTGGATAGGATCAATGGACATTTGAAGAAATATTTCGAAACTCGCGTCATGAGTACGACCTCCATAGCTGATTTCCCTTAAGGGAAATCTGTTAAAATTCTAAATATCTCCGTTATTACACGACGGATCGAAAAAGTCATAGAACTAATTTTATCGCAAATGAAATGTTCTACAAATATCACTATATACATTATTCTATATATTTAGTACTAACGTAAATATTTGTATTTTTTTAGTTTTCGGGATTCAGTAAACCCCCACTACTACTCATGCTATATTAACATTTATATCATTAATTTAAATGATCAATTATTTTAATTTAAGCCCCTGACAGACAGACTCGAAAAGACTAGTTAAATTGAATATAGTATTGTATATATTGTATATTACATTGGCATAAAACATCCATATTATGGAACCTATTCTCTGCACCCCTACACCTCCTTGCCGATGTACTCAGTGTGTAAATTTGACGTTTAGTTTGGAATGAAATATTTAAAAACGAGTTTGGAACATACACGATTACTCAAAACGTGTCTTACTATTACAAATTTCTACTGGCTTCAGAGTGACTTTAATAACTTGCACAGATTTGCTTAAATTCGCCCCGTAGAGACTGAGCAAACTAAGCAGATTTCCGGTCTGCTTCTGTGACATAATACTTATAGTCTATGTGTGTGTGTGTGTGTGTGTGTGTGTGTGTGTGTGAGTGTGTGTGTGTATATATATATATATATATATATATATAATAAAGATTTATCTATCTATCTATATATTTGTCTGTTACCGATCTAGCGGTCGCAATTCTTTTTTAATCGTTACCAAACTCAATATTTACTTAACTGTAACTTCTTACCAACGTAAGTAACGCAACTGTGACTTCTTACCATTCACATAACGTTGTCTGTGGGTTTTTGAAATGCAATTCTGGTGGGGTCAGTAAGTTAAAGTCAGAAGATTGTCTCAAGGAGTGACATAACATGTTTGGCGAGTTTGTCCACGTCGTTTTCGTACACCCCACGTTTTCATATCCTGGAACCCACACTTTTGTCTTTAGTTTCGAAATTCGTTCCAGAATCTGGATGATTAAGGGATGAGAGTTGTAAATGTTTTTGATCTTAAGTAAACAACTTAATGAATTGGAGTATATAGTAATGCCATGTGTTGTAGTCTGTTTGCCTGACAGTCCCCAGAGTATCGCATGCTATTCAACTGTGTGCATACGACTGTTTTTATGAAGGCTTATTTCGTAAGTATTATCTCATACAATAGCTGCTGCGCCAGTACCTTTGTCAAATTCGTATACGTCCGCGTATATAGGTAGTCTATGTATTGGTGGTGGAAGTTAGTAAATTGGAAGGTGTTTGTCTAAGTAATCTCGTGTTTTAATCAGAGTATGCATGTGAACTTATTTATTATCAAATACATAATTTTTAGACTCTACCATTACTTATCATGAACTGTTAATACCTAAATATATATGTTTTACTATAATTCAACCATAAATTCCGTAATAAAACGTAGTTATGCACGTCATATATTCTTTTTTAATCTCTTGTTTTATCCATTAATGACTTTGGCATCCCGAAAGGGAAATGTCATGAAAAGTTGGCTGAGAATAAAGGTCATATCTATCGTTCCGGACAAAAAAAGACAGATCACAGGAAGTCGGAAAATAAAATAAAAATGAAATAAAGGGATGAAAAATGAAGTCATTCCGCATTAAAGGTTTTTGGTTTTTTTAATGTATTTCACTTGGCCTTCCAGCACATCCGTGCCATTTTCAGGTTCTAGAATGTTTCTACGTTGATGTTTTGGCAGCACTGGTACTGGACTGGCTTAAGTACGACTGGGTGTCAGGTTGTGTAAGATGCCAGGATGTGGGAGATACCGAATATGATTGGATGGATAATAATTTATACAACAATGATTTTTATTTTATGCCAGACCTTTTAGGACATCCGTGCTTATCTCAAGTACTAGAGCATCATCTAAAATGGTGCTAAAGCCTAGTGGAATATTTAAAAAACTTTCATTGTGAGACGGAATTCATCAACCCCTGTAATAAGGGCCTCCCACTGTCGGTATCCTAAACAATAAAAAGTCCGTCACGCAGGGGCTGCGTAAACTAAGCAGATTTCCCTCGTGAAGTTAGATAAATAAATAGATAAATATACATACTGCTAACACAACACCGTGAATAAATACAAACGGAAATAAGAAATGTTTCATCCAATTTCAATAGCCTGCCGACAGGAAGCGTTAGGTTAGAAATGTAAACAAACGGGTCCCGCCTCACACCGGAAAGAAAAACAATTACTGAAATATATCAGAATATAACAAATTAATTTTATTGAGAACTATTTACTATATCTAGTACTGTAATTAATAATGAGTCAGAATAATTGTTATCTCAATCAATAAAATTTTAGTAGTCCAAAACTTTAAGATGGGGGGGGGGAGTCACCAGTGCATATTTGCATGTATCTCGTATAATAAAGGTCTCTTGAATACAATTTTTGGTATTTAAACTTCCAATAATGTGATTTATTATGTATCAGAGTATTGTTTACGTAACATGAGTAGAAGTGGCGGTTTGGTGAAAAATGCAAATATCTCAGTTAATGTTCAAGATAGAGAATAAATGTATATAACAATATTTATAGTAAATTTAATTTGTAATAAGATTGATTCTGTATAATTTTTCGATCCGACGTATAGTAACGGAGATATTTCGAATTTTCGAAAATCCTCCCCTCTAAACCCCCCCCCTCCCACTTGTCCGATTTCAGCCGTTAACGAACTTGATCTTTCTTTTTACATAAAACGCTTAAATATGAAGTTTGGTAAGGATTAAACAAAAATTGCGACCGCTAGAGCGGTAACAGACAAATATATATATATATATATATATATATATATATATATATATATACAGTTTTGAACGGACCTCATTTTCGTCATCTACTAGGTAGGATCGATGGACATTAGAAGAAAAATGTCGAAAATTCCGTCATGAGTACAACCTCAATAGCTGATTCCCCTTAAGGGAAATCTGCTAAAAAACTAGCCATATCATTCACGAAGTAACAATGCAATTCATAAGTTTTGGTAGTTTTTTTTGTCTCCAGAAAATCGACGATTTTATAAATATACATTATTATTAAACCATAATTCACTTACAGAGTATTGGCATATAAAATAACGGGAACTGGTGGCCGCGCGGTTAAACTGTGGATTCATCTACTTCCACCCTCAGTACATTGAAGGTAAAAATTGGTGCAGGTCCGAACTCCTCCAAAAGAGGACATTAGGTCAAGTGTTTGATACTAGATCGCGCTAGTGTCAATTATCATATCAGCGGGAGTCTACTATTGTTATATACATATTTCCTCTATCTTCAATATTTAAGAGATACTGTTGTCATAGGTGTGTGTGAAGACCGTCGTTAGTGGCGATGGTCGAGTAATACATTGTGTTATAGATGCAAAGGCACCATCTGCATTGTCTGTCAAAAAGTTGTACTCACACTTTGTTGGAGTACAACTTTTTGCATCTATAACACAATACCAGCAGTACTCGACCATCAGCCACTAACGACGCACAATGGAAAATATGACCGATTTAGGTGGACAAAATTCTGAAACTTGTCCATATTGAACCTTTGGGGTCCCAGATTACGGAAAAAATAATAAAAAAAATCTAATTAATTTTTTGACACGATTGGTGAGCGCACAGTGGTCAAAAGTCAAATTTAATGCAAAAATCTAAAACTTTCCTACATTTAACCTATGAAGTCCAAGAGTACGGGAAACATAATACAACAAATCTATTTATCGGCTCAGAGTGGCGTAAACCTGCTAATAAATGTATTTTAAATCGTATGAATGGCAATATGAAGCCTTTGTTAAATTGCAGTCGAAAAAGAGAGCCAAAGCTTCTTCAGGGGAAAAACGTCGAATGTTGGTAGAGGTCGACTTTTTTGAAGAAGAAGATGGCTGTTGAGAGGTAGATACCTCTTTCACAACTTTGGAAGCACCTCGCTTACCAGAAACATAAAGCACGTGCTGTCCAGCCAAAGTCAATTTTTCATTGTCTACCTTCAATAACTCGCTGACTTTTCTTTTTTTTTTGGTTTTCTCACAAGAACATTCGAAACATTTTTCAGGGCGTCCTGAAAGTTGACAAGTGGGTTGGGTAACTGAAATATTAAAATCCAAGTCATCTGAATCCAGCCAACTAGAGTATTTATTGAAAAACTCTTCCAGTTTTCTGTGACATTTGTCCCCCCGAAATTTTGTCGGAAAGACGGAAAATTCTAATTTTCAAAGGCCCAATCTCCACATCTTCTTTATTATTTATTTGAGCGGAAGTAAGAATAAATTTCAGCAAGTGTTCTTGGCGGTTTTGTTTTGGAAAACTTAAGCCACTCTTCAAAAAATTTCCTCCTCGAGATTCGGAGTGTTGTGTCTGAAAAAAATTATGTATCAGCCAAAACGCAAAAAATCGCAAAAAGTCTTTGCAACATTTAAAGACTATAAGGATTGATGAAACAAATCCTACAAACAAATCCTTGGCGTAACTTGGGGGTTATATAGTTTTTCGCTATTGAATAGGGGCATAAATTTACAAATTGCTATATTAACTCTACAGGTATATTGCAATCTATATTCAATAACGAGTGTGGAAAAATAATATCTTACCTGTCTTAGTAATGTCCATTGTTAAATAAAAGCAAAAAGACATTGCGCTACACACACCTTGAACATAATAAATAGCCATCGAATAAAGATAATCCGACTGCCGGTTATTAGGCACTTGTGTAAACAGGATGATTCACTCATTTACTATTTGTTTATAAACACGGTATGGCGGCAAATATTAGTATTAAGCGTCTTACCAACTAATAATAAAAAGGTCAAGCATCCAGAAATTCAAAACTTTTGACTTGACTTTTGTCCATCTAAATTGGTGATTTTGCCGTGTGTGCGACGGTCTTCACACACACCTATGACAACAGTATCATTTATACTGGCGATTCTAACCCATTATTTAAGAGATATTTGCATTTTTCAGTTTTCAGCCTTCAGCAAATCCCCCCCTTCTACTCATGTTACATAAGCAATACTCCGTTATATAATAAACCACATTATTCCAAGCTTAAATACCCAACATTGTTTTCAAGAGAACTTTATTATACGAGATATATCCAAAAATGTTTTGGGGACTCCCACTGACTTAAATTCTTGGACTACTAAAATATGATTGATAGAGATAAAAAATTATTCTGATTCATTAAAAATTACAGCACTAGATAGTGTAAATAGTTTTGAATAAAATTAATATGTTAGATTCTGATATATTTCAGTACTTACACTTCGAGAGGATGGTCGACCTGTTTGTTTACATTTCAGCCGCTTCACGTCGGGAGGGGAAAGATTTATTACTACCGTCTGTATTTATTCTCTTATGTATTATTAAATTTCAAGTGGGAAATGTGCTTAGTTTACTCACCCACTGCGTGACTGACTTTTAAATAAATAAGTAGCACCCGTTGAGTTCAGGAAAAACACTGGTCCAATAGGAAGACGTTTGATGTCAAAGTTCGAACGTCTGGAACCGCAAGGACTCTCTGACGTGTTCAACTATTATTGGTATTTTTCACGGGAATGCTCAGAGAGCAAGTTCAGCGTCGAGAGGTCGATCCTTGTTCAGTGAAAAGTTTGATCTTCCGTTTGATCACTGGCGTGCCTCTAATCGGCTAATCCCAGCATATCAATCGAAGTTGACTGCACTCTTGAAGATAAGAACGTCTTTTCAAAAAGTCACTCTTATTTTAGCAGATTTCCGCTATTGCGGTTGTATTCATGACGCGTTTTTTGAAACAAAATTTCAAATACCCATCGATCCTATATAAACACTTCATTTGCGATTATTTACTACATTGCATTAAATACTCCAATTAACAAATTATATTAGAAACATAAAATTGTTTAATAATTGGGCTCTCTATATCCTTTGAGATTGACCCTACAGGTTAAAAGTCCGTCACGCAGGGGCTGCGTAAACTAAGCAGATTTCCCACGTGAAGTTTTACAGTAGAGAAATTTCACGAGAGCCGAGCAATCAAGAAGCTGAACTAGCTTTTGACGGGAAAGTCACTCACGTCCGTTAGCCCCCCAGATTTAATAAAAATGCAAATATCTTGGTTAATATTCAAGATAGAGAATAAATGTATATAACAATATTTATAGTTAGCTTAATTTGAAATAAGATTGATTCTGTACAATTTTTCGATCTGACGTACATAAACGAAGATATTTCGAATTTTCGAATTCCTCCTCTCTAACCCCCCCCCTCTCACTGGTCCGATTTTAGCCGTTAACGAACTTGATCTTTCTTTTAACATAAAACGACTAAATATCGAGTTTGGTAACGATAAAACAAAAATTGCGACTGCTAGAGCGGTATCAGGCATATATATAAATATATATATACAGTTTTGAACGGACCTCATTTTCTTCATGTACTAGGTAGGATCGATGGATATTTGAAGACAAATTTCGAAAATTCATTCATGAGTACGACCTTAATAGCTGAAGTATCTTGGTAAGTAATAATAGCATAAACAACCCCTGTTACACTCTAGTTTAATAACGATTTGCAATATTATAATGTAGTACCTGTAATTTTACAGCCCTAAAGAAGAGAAAATAAAGATTCTCGAAATATCGGCATAAACTAAGTTTTTTTTCACCAACATTGACCAAAACTCCGAAAAGAGTAACAATCCTATATATCAATATAGCCTGGTCGAAAACATCAGCACCTTACTTACCCATGTAATCCTTACTTGATGGTCTTGTATTTAAGAATCGTTTGTTCTCTTTATGGTGAAACCTTTTTAAGATCTGCATATATTAGCAGATCTTATAAAGGTTTCTTGAGAATTATATGTTCATACCATTAACTGTGACCGCTAGTGATTTGTGTAATTTTCGTATCTATTTATTAGTCAATTTGAAGAATTACCCTAAAGTTCCGTCGCGACTACAACCTCAAAAGCAGATTTTCTGTAAAAATCAATTTTCCAGACATTTAAATTATTTCCAGTTGTATAAATAAACGACTATTTAATGATTCGATCCTTAGCCTATTTTATACTTCATCAATTCTGGTAAAAGGATATTTATTAATGTAATTAAGATTTGATTCCTAATGAAGTCAAATTACTCCAAGAGAATTAGCAGTTACGGTAACTGTTACTGTTATAACTCTACGTGACTTAAATTCCTTCAACTGTGCCAAGGGGAAAAGGCAATTCTATCTTTTCTTTCCAAGTCTCTTCTTTCTTTCTTTATTATAATTATCTGTATAAAGCTAAGTACCCGTGAACTCCATTATTCCTCCAATTGTGAGCAATAATGAATTTGGTTGTATAAAATTTCTATTTTCTCACTCAATCCCCAGCTGAGTCTTTTTCAATCTGAATCCACTTGATGGATGGGTTCTTAACTGATAAGAGAAATAAGCTTTTGAAATTGTTCAATGCCATTTATCTTTCC
Source organism: Riptortus pedestris (assembly GCA_019009955.1). NCBI lineage: Eukaryota > Metazoa > Arthropoda > Insecta > Hemiptera > Alydidae > Riptortus > Riptortus pedestris. Next base: position 19,952,744 of record CM032228.1, read on the forward strand.
TATGAGATATTAATATACGTATATATTAAAAATTTATTTGAGTATTTACAAAAAGAGAAAAATAAATGCAATCCAAATCATAATTAAAGCAAATAACTACATCAAGCAAAGATTAAGGCAAACCCAGAAAAAGGGACATTTTAGAACCTTAAAGCTAAGACAGTAACATACCACATACAACACTAACCCATCATAATAGAATAAAAATTACAAGATAAAATGTAACACCACGCGTATAAACACAATAAAGCATTTACTCTTAAACTAAGAAACAACACTAATATATTAAAAAGGCTATACGTTATTTACTAAATACCACCAAAACATAAATACACTACTTACAAGAAAAAAGAAAATGAAACATACTGAAATAATACAATAGATAACAGAAAAAAGTGAGTCAGGCAAGGGCTGCGTTAACAAAGCTAATTTTCAATGCAATACCTGACGTACTTACATTTATCTCAAAAGTTCAACGAGAACAATATTTGGTATTTAGGCTTCAAAAAACGTGCACCATAATATAAAAGCTTATTGTTAATATGACCTGGGTAGGAGTTGGGGGGGAGGGTTACTGAAGGCCAAAAACTATAAAAAATCAAAATAGTGAAAATACGCACTTTACACCATTCATAGAACATTACATTTGCAATAAGATTCAGTCTATACAATATTTCGATACGACGCATAATAATGGAGATATTTTAAATTTTCGAAATTCCTACCGTCTAAACCCCCCCTCCCCACATTCCGATTTCAGCTGTTAACGAACTCGATCTTTCGTTTTACACAAAACTCATATATATCGAGTTTGGTAACGATTAAACCAAAATTACCGCTAGAGCAGCAACAGACAAATATATATGTGTTCGTCTTTGAATTGAATTTCCCGCGCTCGCTTAGTTCACAAACCCGCGACACATATGGAGATCAACAAGGCGGTAGCCCATAGCGGAAACTACGTTGCTAGCTCAAGAAGACACCGGCTAGTTTCAAAGACACACAGTTCAGTTGGGATTCACCCGTTTCACATTTTTCTCCAAAGAATCAAGTATATATTGAATAAGCAACATATAATAATCTTTATAGTAGGCAGCTTAATTTATTCAACTTAAATCCTAAAGAATGCTGAATTAGAAACTAACTTTATGACTAATTGAACCAAACATTAGCATTTATTGATATAGAGGTTGAAAAAGAAACAAAGGAAATTTAATTTTATAAAATACTTTAGGGGCAAGCCAATAATATATATACAATATAATGATCGATTGATCCTATATTGTGAGTACTCATTTAATAGTTTGTGTCGATAATGCTAGCAACGTAGGTACCTGCGGGAAACATACACTTTCCTTGAAGTGGAGTCTTCTTCCGGTGTTATTTTGTGTTCCCAATGAGATTCTGTCTTCTAGCAGGTGAAAACTGGTTCGTATATGATGGTAGCGTTGCGGGAGATGAAAGATAAACTATTACACTGTAGAGGTAGAACCAATACAGGAGAGTGCACAATCTCCTACTCTGGAGCGAAATAGATCCCAACTGTGTAACGGGTGAATCCCAACTGAACTGTCTTTGAAACCAGCCGGTGCCTTCTTGAGCTAGCAACGTAGTTTCCGCTATGGGCCACTACCTTGGTGATCTCCATATGTGTGGCGGATTTGTGAACTAAGCGAGCGCGGGAAATTCAATTCAAAGACGACTGAACAATATGACGCTTATTATTAATATGACGCCAGTGGAGGTTTTCTGAAGGCTAAAAAAAATGGAGCAGATAACATTCTGTTTAAATACTTACTCCATTTTCCATTGTTTTGTCCGTAAACTAGTACCAAAGATAATTTTGTTGACTACACCTTTTATGTCATAGCCTTTTATTATTACAATTCGTTTTTTAAGGGTGGGGGCACTGAAACTTGGGACACCGTGTATAATTCCTCGTGAGAATTTCATTTTCCCTGTTTATCTATTGGATGTGAGTTGACGTCACAGGGTGTAAGGTTACTGTGAGAATTGGATACCTCTGTGAGTGGGAACCTCTTCGGCACAGGGTAACTGTGATAGAAAGTTACAAAACGCCGGTAGAGTTTATAAATGAGCAATCAGTTGGTGAGACTTGCCACTCATGCGTATTGATGATGCTGTTCTCACTGTATCGGTGTGTCCTGGAACAAGTTTCAGTCACTTGTTGATCACTTGATGTCCGGCGAAAACGGAGGGACACTTACCCCACGCTAACTTGGGAGAACAGCTGGTCGTTTCCCGCGCTTTTCGGTGGAATGAAATATGAACTGTACTCCCACTACACCCATTTTGAAGAAAGACTAATTAATAATATTATCAGCTGTGTTTAGTCTTTTGCCAGTGCTTGTTCCTTGTCTAGCCAGACTAAGAGACTAGGAACGGAGTGGAGGGGAGGGCGTTCCATAGAGGTAGGTGTCTTCCGTCTGATGTTGAACAACTTGTATCTCTTTGGCCCGGCTCCAAACACCTATTTGTCAGCTCCCCTCTCCAATTTATTTTTCTTGGAATAATAGCATTCAGTTGGCAATGCACATCTGTCCGTTCCAGTCCTGCCTACTTCCGACACCAGATAGCGCAGTCAATCCAAACTTCCTCATTTCAATTAACAGCTAACATCTGGTTGTCGCTTGCTGTTGGTGTTAAGTGGAATAAATCAGCTGATGGGTCCAAATATCCTGGATCTTGGAGAGACATTATGCTCGCCTTCCTGAGGCGAGTCACAAACATTGAGAATGATTCCTCATGTCGATGAAAACGACCATCACGCAAGGGCTGCGTAAACTAATCATATTTCCGAAGCGCGGGTATGACACACTATAGATTTCATCTAGAAGTTTATACATACATAAAATTCCGTCACGCAGTCAACAATATTTGGTACCTACGGTTGAAGTAAAGTGCTTCGTAGTATAACAGCTTGTTGTTAATATGAATGATTAAGATTAGTGGTTAAAGGAAGGCCGATAACTAATAAAATTCCAATATCTCCGTTAATAATAAAGATAGTGAAAAAACATACATAACGCCATGTATAGAACATTACATTTGCAATAAGATTGATTCTGTTCAATGTTACGAGCCGACGCATAATAATGGAAATATTTCAATTTTTCTAAATCCCCCCTCTTTATCCTCCTCCCTCCCAACAATTGAGTAAATTTTACGAAAATCACGTGCTTAATAGCGGACTTCCCTTATGGGAAATCTGCTAAAATAAAATCCTTAATCCCACCCTGGCTAGAAAAGGGGAGTAACCTATAGAAAACCCAATTAGCCTTAGTAGCAAAAGTTGGTCACGCAGGGGCTGCGTAAACTAAGCAGATTTCCCACGTGAAGTTTTACAGTCGAGAAATCTGCCCAATAACATCTGCAGTAGTAAGGGATCTCTAAACCTATTCACGAGGGACGAACAGTTACGAAAACGGCCGCCAGAGCTATCGGCGGATAGTCCCGAACATAGCCGACTCCTGCCGACCACGCACAGAATACAAATGCAAATATCTCGGTTGATATTCAAGATACAGAATAAATGTATAGAACAATATTTATAATAAATTTGCAATAAGATTGATATTATACAATATCAATATTATACAATGTTTCGATTCGATTCATAATAACGGAGATATTTTGAATTTTCAAAAATCCCCCCTCTAAATCCCCCCCCCCAAATCCCCCCCACTGGTCCGATTTCAGCCATTAACGAACTTGATCTTTCTTTTTACATAAAACGATTAAATTCTGAATTTTGGTAACGATCAAACAAAAATTGCGACTGCTAGAGTGTTAACAGACAAATATATAAATTAGCAGATTTCCCTTAAGGGAAATCAGCTATTGAAGTTGTACTCATTCCTGATTTCTTCAAATGTCCATCGATCCTACATAGTAGATGACGAAAATGAGGTCCGTTGAAAACTGTATATATATATATATATATATATATATATATATATATATATATATATATATGTCTTTTAGCGAAATTTTATTTTGATCGGTACCAAACTCGATATTTAGTAGTTTTATGTAAAAAGAAAGATCAAGTTCGTTAACGGCTGAAATCGGACCAGTGGAAGGGGGGGGGTTAGAGGGGAGGATTTTCTAAATTTCGATATATTTCCGTTACTATACGTCGGATCGAAAACTTTTGTATAGAATCAATCTTATTGCAAATTATATTGACTATAATTATTGTTATATACGTTTATTCTCTATCTTGAATATTAACCGAGATATTTGCATTTTTATTAAGTGTGCCTGTCGAAATTTTTCGTATTAATTCGGCATTTTACGTAGGTCGGCGCTCGTGTAACCTAACCTTTCTTGTCTTCAAACCTATTACTTTGTGAGATATATGCAGATAGGTTTTGTTGATGCCCCCCTCCCCTTGTTTATTTCTTGGACTACAATAGTTATTTTTCTTTACAGTGTGAGGCAGGCAGATCTGTTTGTTTACATTTCAAACGCTTCCTGTCGGCAAGTTATTGAAATTGACTGAAACATTTCTTATTTCCATTTGTATTTATTCACTTAATATTCACGGTGGTGTTGTGTTAGCAGAATGTAGATTTATCAATTACTAAACTTCACGAGGAAAATCTGCTTAGTTTACGCAGCCCCTGCGTGACGGACTTTATTTATATATATATATATATATATATATATATATATATATATATATATATATATATATAATTTTGAACAGACCTCATTTTCGTCATCTCCTGGGTAGGATCGATGGACATTTGAAGAAATGTTTCGAAACTCGCGTCATGAGTACGACCTCAATAGCCAATAAATAACAAATAAATAGAGTAACAAGGTTCTATACGAGTTTGCGATACGGCATATAATAACGGATATATTATGAATTTTAGAATCCCCATATAGCCCAATTTTAGAATCCCCCTGTTTGCCACTACGATGGATCAGCGGTCGAAGCCTTCTATTTAATTTAATATTATTATTTTTTATTTTTTAAAAAATCATATGTTTGCGAATTATTATTTATTAACGTCCACTTTTTTGCAACTAAGGCTAATTGGGACGGGTTATCTACAGGTTACCACCCTTTTCTAGCCAGGGTGGGACTTAGGATGTTCTTTAATGAATTTGGTCACTTAGTAATTTCTTTTGCCCAGGCAAGAATCTAACTCGCCACTCTAGGCTTACCACGTGGAATTAAAGTCAACGCTTTAACTCACATGGCTAACCTGAGCCCCAAATTGTTTGTTTATGAATTATATTCAGCTTAAAATACAGTCCGCTAGAGAACTGCAACATAATTTTTTTACGAATAACATTTATCAATAAGTGACTAGATTTGCGATAACCCAATTTTAGAATCCCCTATAACCCAATTTTAGAATCCCCTATAACCCAATTTTAGAATCACCCTATAACCCAATTTTAGAATCACCCTATAACCCAATTTTAGAATCCCCTATAACCCAATTTTAGAATCACCCTATAACCCAATTTTAGAATCACCCTATAACCCAATTTTAGAATCCCCCTATAACCCAATTTTAGAACCCCCCTATAACCCAATTTTAGAACCCCCCTATAACCCAATTTTAGAATCACCCTATAACCCAATTTTAGAACCCCCCTATAACGTTTACGTTCACTTACGTGATTTCTAATAATACCTGAATATATTGAAATACCAATGAAAATTTTTCAATAAATGAAAAATATATAAATGTTAGAGGTCCAATCGGGTTGACCTACTCACAATCTACAACTATTGTTCAATACATTTATTCGTATGTCAAATATTACGAGAGACATTCGTATATTCTCCTTTCAACATCTAACCAACCTCAACTTCTACTCATCGGAGTGTTACTTACAACTGCAGAATATATGGTGAGATGAGATCAGTAGTGTCATACCAGCACGTGGGAAATCTGCTTAGTCTACGCAGCCCCTGCGTGAAAGACATTTTTTTTGTTGACCAAGAGAATAATTTCCAATATTCGTGACTAGCTTTTGTAAAACGAACATAATGTATCTTGAAGATCTAGGACATATGAACCCTCAGCTGATGTATTCAATGCGACACATAATACAAATACCTTGTAACAACCACATATTTGTGGTTAATTGTGAGGGGAAGTTGGGATTGACTGAGCTATCTTGTGTCGGAGGTAGAACTGGACAGTACAATTACAGAATATATGGTGAGGTGAGATCACTAGTGACATACCAGATCGGAGGAAATATGCTTAGCTTACGCAACGCAGAGTAAATCTACGACTGATAACACAAGGAGGGAAAATAAATTGACGAAAATCTGTACTCAGTTGAACAAAGTATCATTTAATAGATGAAGGTGTCGTTGAGGCAAACATTGGCGAATGGATTGATCAAGATTGATTTCGAGTGAGTTGATTTGGTGCCATCAATCAGTCAGGGAAGGATAGTGTCACTCCAACAAATCGCCTTCACTCCAGCTACAGACACACTTGTGACACTGTTTGAAAATCACTTCTGTACTCAAGGTCCAGTGGGAGATCAATTATTGAGTCTGAACAAAAAAAAGTCAGTCACGCAGGGGCTGCGTAAACTAAACAGATTTCCCACGTGCTTTTATGACACTCTAATGATTTCTTTGCATCGTATATTTTCTATTGCGAAGTAGAAATCGGATAGATAGAAGTGGAAATTTGCTGAGGGCCGAAAACAAGAAAGTACGAATATCTTGCTTAATCTTTTACCTAACAAATATATATATATATATATATATATATATATATACATATAAGCTCAACCGCAAAAAAAAACCGGACACTTAGATTTAGTCTTATAATTTTGTTAAATACTTAATATATATGTATATTAATTAGACGTTTTTTCTCTCTCTCCAAGTAAACATTCTTCACTTCCAACAAACACTGCCGTGGAAATGTATATAAATCTTTTTTAATTAAAATAATTGGTTAATCTATAGGTTATTTAAACAAAATCTGCCAAAAGTCATTATAATAATAATAATAATAATTTTTATTGATTATTTACAAATATACATAATATGATAAAAATACAAAAACTTACATTAGTAGGAACTATACTTAAATTAGTAGGAACGTAGAGTTCCAGACCTTTGGTATCCGTATAGGATAAAAGATAAAAATTAAACGAGTAAACTCCTAGAAGGGAAAAAATAAAAAATTTCCAGCTATAAAAGACGAGAAAATTTAATAAATCTTAGTGCAGTCCTCCATTTCATCCGGCATTCCAGCAATAATTTTTCCTACTCTGAACAGTCAAAAACTTTCCAGATCAAAATAAATAGTTTAAACTCTTACAGAAAAAATATATATAAAAAAATACTCTACGGAAAAAAGAATAAGAAAATATGAGGGATAAAAAATCAATAAAGGGAATAAACTCTTAGTAATGAAAGTTCACTAATACTTCAAACTCAGAACAATCTAACAATCTTCTATTTCTTCATCTTCTTGAGGTGAGACTCTGGTAATGCATTGAGAACAAATACTTAGCCTATGCTCAGCACATAGGCTGCGATTACAATGAGCGCAGTACCCATACGATCTCTTGATTTTTCACAAAAAGCACACCGACGTCTTGAAGTGCTAGGTCCAAGCTGATTCTCAATTTCTTTTTCATCAACTCTCGGAAGGAGGGGAGGGGTACCGTGCACTCCCCCTCCCCTCCTTCCTTTACTTTACTCAGAATATTATTTTTACCAACCTCTGGGTCACCGGCGACCCAGCCTTGCCTGTGAAGGGTTAAAAAAAAATTATTCTTCATTTTTATTACAGTGAATGGTAGACTTCGCTACCCCAAGCGTTTCGGTAATGTAACGTAAGCTCCGGCCTTCCATCTAAGTTTGGAAGACCCATTATTCTGGACCGAAATAGAAATAAAACTTTAATTAAAGAAAATGCTTGGTTAATAATTAAAGATGTTTAAATGTGCGAAAAAACTACTTACTGGTTTAGAATAGATCAACTTCAACGACAAAGAAATCTAATCTGAGTTTTATCTAATTGTTTACTAATCCTGAAGGGATTAGTTCAATGGACTTAGACTCTTCATTCTCTGTAATAACTAGAATACCCACATATAGAAACACATTGCTGAAACTTAGCTTTTAATACGACAAATAGGAAGTGTCCGGTTTTTGTTTGCGGTTGAGTGTATATATACACTTAATGACAAGGACCAATAAGCCTATATGCAAATACTGCAATAACCACTTTACAATAAAAACACATACTGACAGACTGCATCCAACGAAAAAACCTCCACATACCCCACGATATGACTGAACTATTAACTGCCAGCAGCCAATGTATTCCACAAATACTAACATATCTAAAACATATAGTATAAAATAGAATAGGTCTACAGCATACTTAAAAAGATTTAAAAAGGATAACTTTTATTATATTCATTTATACAAAGCACGATTATGAGAAACACTCAGATATTTAAGGAATATTTTCCATATAATATATAAATAAAGTGCAACAAAGGTGTACATGAAGGAATGAATATATTATTCTAACTACCCCCTATACAGAGATCTTGCCAATCCACCATCCATGTGGGCCACAAACCAAATAAAAAAAAGAATAAAAATACATATATAACAAGAATTGTAAATCGTCAGTAGTTTAACAAGATTGGTTTTATAACATTTTAGCACATAGTAAACGAAATATTTTGAATTCTCAAATCCCCCTTTTAAACCGGTTTTTTTAAACCTCATTAAACTTTTAAATGAACGGTAGAGTTGTATTAAAGAGATACAAATATCTAATAATAATAATAACAGATAAAAATTAAAAACATTATAAGAATAACTATTATGATTTAGATTAAATTAACATTTTATTTTAAAGAACGTATTACTTAATTGTTAACGTCATCCGACAATGTATTTGCATGTATCTTACTAAAGTAAAATATCAATTAAAACAATATTTGACATTTTACCTTCGAATGAAGTAGTTCATAATATAACAGATTATTGTTACTATGACTTGAGTAGGAGTGGGGGTTTACTGAAGACTGGAAACTAAAAAATTCAAATGTCTCAATTAATATTCAAGATTGGGAAGAGATGTATATACCAACAATAATGGAATATGATAGTTTCATGAAGATTGGTTCTATCAATTTTTACAATCCGGCATATAATTAATAACAGAGATTTAAACATTTTTTTTTAAATTTCTTCCTCTAAACCGCCTCCTCCCACAACACCGACTTTCGCCGTTAACAAACTTGATCTTTAGTTCTACATAAAACGTTTTAATATAGATCGGACCTCATTTTCGTCATCCCCTAGGTCGGATTGACGGAAATTATTGGAAAATTGGGTCGTGTGTACAATCTCAATAGATGGTTTCACTTAATGGGAATCTGCTAAAATAATCTCAAACTAAACAATGAAGGAAATGACTTTAAATTACGAACTAACCGGAAGCGATTTTTTGAAGATTTCCCTTAAGTTACCATACTCAGTATTTAATCGTTTTATGTAAAAATAAAGATCAAGTTCGTTAATTGCTGAAATCGGAGGGAGTGGGGTTTAGAGGAGGAATTTCGAACATTCGAAATATCTCCGATGCTATACGCCGGATCGAAAATTTGTATAGACCAATCGTATTGCAAAATAAATTTACTATAAATATTGTTATGTTCATGTATTCTCTATCTTGAATATTAACCGAGATATTACATGTGATGAGATCGGCTGTTGTCGGTTCTATTCCTGACTCCGCAGAAAGCTAGTTCGGCCGTTTTCGTAACTGTTCGGCTCTCGTGAAATTGGTTTAGAGACTCGTTACTACTACTGTTAATGTTATGCTTATTTCTGTATTGTAAAACTTCACGTGGGAAATCTGATTAGTTTACGCAGCCCCTGCGTGACGGACTTTTTCATATTACTTCAGCTGAGGTCGCTCATGGAGTGAGGAAGTTTATTCACTAGGGGCTAATTATGCTAACCTGTTGACGGTTAAATGCTTTCCATTTTTTTATCTATTATATGAAAAATAACAAAAACATTTAACAATTTAAATTGCAACAAATAAGCATATCTATGATTTATTTTCTTAAAAATATCGTGTATATCTAATGTTTTTTTTTATATTTTTTACAGTTTTGTTTTAAGTTGTTTCTTTTTTTAAATATTTTTTCTAATATTTGAATGAAAAACCTCAATGGAACTTTGAAATAAATAACGCCATCATTTGTCATTTCAATTTTTTAATATAGAACTTCATGGGAGATGCAAAATGATAACTCTATTAAATTAAAACATATTATTTGTAATAATTCAGAAAAACGCTTTTAAATAAAAGAGTTTCATACTTCATCTGTGTTCAACTCTTGAAAAGATTCCATAATTTCCTCTTTTATTTTTGCATTTTTTTTTTGGCACGTTAGTATTGTTAATGTCGTTTATATATAATTTTTAGTGATTTGTGTTATTTTTTTTGCCTTACAAAACAAGTAGAAGCTAAGGGATGATTTAGTAAGTGGTTTAGTCGAGACGGGACCGATCTTGGCAAAGTTACTGTTCCCCCTCGGTGTATTGTAGAAGAACTAACATCTATTATGGGCACAGTCCAAGAATCAATATAAATAATAGCGCTTAATTTGCTGCCCGTAATTTACGATTTTAGTTGGGATCGATAAAATTAATTAATGTTTCTGGCATTCCTTTATGTTTTAATAGTTATAATTCAACCTGAAGAGACTGTGGCCATAAAGGTTAGACTCCACGTCGGTGGTCTGCTAATGGTTCGATATTTTAATGGAGTATCCATATGGGAAATAATGATGGAGGTTGTACTCAATACAAGATTTCGAATAATGAATTTCAGATGTCCACAGATCCTGCCAAAGTCAGAGGTATCCAGAAATACATCCATTGAAATATAAACATATTGTTACGTTTATTACAAAATAAGTAATAAAAGTTTTTTATAAGAGTTCTTTGGATTGCCAAATTAAACTAAAATTAAGCTTCACAGTTTTTATCACTCCACAATTTATTTAACAATACACTACACACTTGGTTAATTCTTTCTAATTACAACTCACTGATAGCTTCCCTGTTCTTGTTATTACACAGTCCAATCATTCACTCAAGGCCTCTGAACTTCACAAAAAGATGGCACTGTACAATCCTTTACTTGGCGAAATTAACGGCACTGCACTGTCTTAAACACGGCACTATACTGTTCCTTGCAGAGTCATGGCACAACACTGTTCTTCACGTAAAACATTTTACCGCACTGCAACTAAGTCGCACTGTTGCATTGAACGCACTGATAATCACTTGAACTTGACAGCTGAGAACAAACTAAACTGACTCGGGTCGGCCAATGTTCATTATATAGATTGGTGGAAAAAAAAACAAAAAAACATCAAAGCAGAAAGCCGAGACGTGTCCAGAAAGGTCGGGTATTGCCGAGATCATTTTTCGGCCTCTTTCATCTACTTCGTACTTCCCAAATACATGACTATCTCAGTTATTTAATTTTCGCAAAAACATATATATATATATATATATATATATATATATATATATATATATATATATATATAGTTTTGCGAAAACTACGTACATGTAAAATTAGACAAAGTTAATTACATATTTAAGAAGTACTAAGAAGATGAAAGTAGCCTGCAGTGCGTTCAGTGCAGCTTTAGTGAACAGTGCGTTTTAGTTGCAGTGCGGTAGTGTTTTATGTGAAGAACAGTATAGTGCTGTGTTTATCTAAAAGGACAGTGCAGTGGCGTGTTTTTGTGAACTTCAGTGACCTTGAGTGAGTTATTGGACTGTGTAATAAGAAGAACAGCTATTAGTGCATACTGTGTGTAGTAGTAAAGAATAATAAACCAAGTGTGTAGTGTATTGTTTAATAAATTGTGCAGTGATGAAATCTATGAAGCTTGTCTGTGTTTAATTTTGTAATCCAAAAGAACTCTAATAAACAATGTTTATTACTGATTTTGTAAAAAATGTAACAATATATATATATATATACTAGCTCAGATACCCGGCTTCGCCCGGGAATTCATTTGAGGCTGAATGGTGATGGTATTTTTTAGCAGGCTTTACATTGCACAATATTTTGACATTTACCCGTCCCAGTGTTTAGGATTGATACCCGTCGTTGCCGTGGATTTGCTAATAATACAATATTTGTTCGATAAGACTTCTCTGTCTTCGATATTTTTATATTTCCCGTCTCTTATACATGTAAATAAGGTGAATTTTTATTTCAGGCCTTCCTTATAACCCCCCTCCCGTTCGAACCTAAAAATTTTAATATAACTTATAATCATGGAAGAATTAATGCTAATTGGCATACCGAGCTTTGTTGAGTTCGTTAGTACCCAATAAAATTGTTGGCTCCCGCTAAAGTTTTAACGTATAACTGATGTATACTTAGGTATACGGCAAAAGTGTATATAACAAAAGTTACTCCAAATAACAAAATAAACATTTTTTGTTATGTTTATATTTGCGGAAAAACCAGGAAACGAAATATCACTATTTTTAATTTCAGGCCTCCCTTATAACCCCCACTCCTGCCCGTCCCTAGAAATGTTGGTATGGCTTATTACAATGAAAGCGTTAGTGCTAATGCACATACCGAGTTTTATTTAGTTCGGTTGAGTCTTTTTTGGCAAATAATATTGTTGACTCCCGCTATAATTTTTAGCGTATAACGCATTTAAACTTTGGTATACGACAAAAGTATATATAACAAAAGTTACTCTAAATAACAAAATAAACAACTTTTGTGATGTGCATATTTGCCGAAAAACCAATAGAAAACGAAATATCGCTATTTTTAATTTCAGGCTTCCCTTATAACCCCCACTCCTGTTCGTCTCAGAGAAAATTAATATAGCCTAAAGTCTAAGTTGGGTTAGTAGTAATATACATATTAAGTTTCATAAAATTCGGTTCAGCCGTTTATGCGTGAAAAGGTAACAAACAAACAAACAAACAAACAAACAAACAAACAAACAAACAAACAAACAAACAAACAAACATACACGAAAGAAACAAAATGCAGTTATGGTGTCTATGACATGTGAAACGAAAAGTTATCGTGAAATTTCGCGAAAAAAATCAATGTACAGACAGAGGTTACAATTTTATATATATATAGATATATATAGGCTAATGTACCAGGGAGTCTGAATTATGAAATGACTGTAATTTCTCTTGGCTAACATGGGTAGCAATGCCATAAAATTCATAATTAGGATTTGTTTATTGTAAGCTAAGGAAGAATGCAAAGTTATTTTCCCAAAAGTGGCCCCAAGCACAACGATATCTTACTTAATTACCACGATTAAACATATTCTAATGTATAACTGAAGAAGAAATTTTGTATTCATAGATGTACTTATTTATGCTATGTTATCTGTAATATATTAGCTGATCAATGTTAATAATTAGCGGATGCAAATTGGTACACCATCCCAGAACTTTAAACCCTTTGAACACTGTTTTGTTAAAATAATTTATTACATTTACGAAATTTTCGAACGAATTTATGGGTCAAAAGATATCATCGCTAAAAGAGCAATCAATATATGTTGTATAAGGTATGTAAAGTTTATTGAGTACAAATGTTCTACTGGTTTAAACAAGCCATTTAATGTTTAGTTGTAATTTAAAACAAACCTCACAATTACTTTCAATTATTAAGTATCAACTACTTTTTCCAGACAAAAGCCGGCACCAGTCGGACCAAAGCCGGTCGGCTAGGAACAGGAACCGACAATGTAATCACAACTTCACCTTATATATATATATATATATATATATATATATATATACACACATATATAGCTGTTAACTCTTAAAACTAGAGAGTTAATTTATAGTAATTATCTAGTGGCCGCAATTTTTGTGTTATCGTTACCAAACTCGATATTAAATCGTTTTATGAAAAAATTAAGATCTAGTTCGTTAATGTTCTTTTAGTAGATTTCCCTTAAGGGAAATCAGCTATTGAGGTTGTACTCATGACGCGATTTTCGAAAAATTTCTTCAAATGTCCATTTATCCTACCCAGGAGATGACGAAAATGAGGTCCGTCAAATTATATCTATATATATATAAAATTGTAACCTCTGTCTGTACATTGATTTTTTTCGCGAAATTTCACGATAACTTTTCGTTTCACATGTCATAGACACCATAACTGCATTTTGTTTCTTTCGTGTATGTTTGTTTGTTTGTTTGTTTGTTTGTTTGTTTGTTTGTTTGTTTGTTTGTTTGTTTGTTTGTTTGTTACCTTTTCACGCATAAACGGCTGAACCGAATTTTATGAAACTTAATATGTATATTACTACTAACCCAACTTAGACTTTAGGCTATATTAATTTTCTCTGAGACGAACAGGAGTGGGGGTTATAAGGGAAGCCTGAAATTAAAAATAGCGATATTTCGTTTTCTATTGGTTTTTCGGCAAATATGCACATCACAAAAGTTGTTTATTTTGTTATTTAGAGTAACTTTTGTTATATATACTTTTGTCGTATACCAAAGTTTAAATGCGTTATACGCTAAAAATTATAGCGGGAGTCAACAATATTATTTGCCAAAAAAGACTCAACCGAACTAAATAAAACTCGGTATGTGCATTAGCACTAACGCTTTCATTGTAATAAGCCATACCAACATTTCTAGGGACGGGCAGGAGTGGGGGTTATAAGGAAGGCCTGAAATTAAAAATAGTGATATTTCGTTTCCTATTGGTTTTTCTGCAAATATAAACATAACAAAAAATGTTTATTTTGTTATTTGGAGTAACTTTTGTTATATACACTTTTGCCGTATACCTAAGTATACATCAGTTATACGTTAAAACTTTAGCGGGAGCCAACAATTTTATTGGGCACTAACGAACTTAACAAAGCTCGGTATGCCAATTAGCATTAATTCTTCCATGATTATAAGTTATATTAAAATTTTTAGGTTCGAACGGGAGGAGGGTTATAAGGAAGGCCTGAAATAAAAATTCACCTTATTTACATGTATAAGAGACGGGAAATATAAAAATATCGAAGACAGTAAAGTCTTATCGAACAAATATTGTATTATTAGCAAATCCACGGCAACGACGGGTATCAATCCTAAACACTGGGACGGGTAAATGTCAAAATATTGTGCAATGTAAAGCCTGCTAAAAAATACCATCACCATTCAGCCTCAAATGAATTCCCGGGCGAAGCCGGGTATCTGAGCTAGTATATATATATATATATATATATATATTTGTCTGTTAACGCTCTAGCGGTCGCAATTTTTGTTTGATCGTTACGAGACTCGATATTTAACCGTTTTATTTAAAATGACAGATCAAGTTCGTAATGACTGAAATCGGACCAGAGGGAGGGGAGGTTTAGAGGGGGGATTTTTGAAAATTCAATATATCTCCGTTATTATGCACTGGATCGAAAAATATATGTATAGAACTAATCTTATTGCAAATTAAATTTACTATAAATATTGTTATATACATGTTTTCTCTATCTTGAATATTAACCGAGATATTTTCATTTTTATGAAGTCTGTGGGACACGTGGTCGGGTATCGTTCGGATTAGTTCGGCCGCTTTCGTAGCTGTTCGGGTTTAGTGGAAGCCTCTTCTAACCTTACCTTACCTTTCTTACTTTGTGAGATTTATGCAAATACGTTCTGTTCGTCCGCCCCCTCCCCTTCTTTAGTTCTTGAACTAATAAAAATTGAGTTATTAAAATATAAATTATTCTTATAATTCAGAAGCCGATCCAGTTGGGAATTTATTAAAATTAACAGAAAGATTATTTCTTATAACCGTTTGTATTTACTCATTGTGGTGTTGTGTTACCAGTATGCAGATGTCTCCATTGCTAAACTTCACGTGGGAAACCTGCTTATTTTACACAGCCCCTGCGTGACGGACTTTTGTTTATTTTTGGCTGGCATCATTGACCATTAATCATCTCATCATCATATCTAAGCCACTCCCGAGCGAGATTTGATGGATTCATGATCACAGTTTTTTTTTCCTTTCCTTAGTGAGTGATAAACTCGACGTACGTAGAACCCTCAGAATCCAAGGAAAGCCTGGAATGAGTTGTCTCCAGTAGACTGACCCCATTGTCTCCGGAGGGTCTGTTTTAAATCACGATGTTAGGCTGTGGACGGGATCTAAGATAGACATAATCGTTAGTATTCTGGAGAAGCTGCGTAGACTTACAGGTTTCACACGAGCTGGCATGAGACACTTCTGATGCCTGATCCCCATATTTGTTGTATTTCAATGAAAAAATGAGATGGGCAGAAGTGGAAGGGGTTTTTTGAAGGTAGGATCAAGGAGGTACTAACATCTCGCTAAATATTTAAGCTAACGAATAATAGATATGTAGAACAACGATTGTAGAGCATTTGTAGTTTAAGAAAATTGGTTAAATAACATATTATGATCAAATATCTTGAATTTTTGAATGTCTACCTGTTGGGAAATCCATCTAGTTGGATATTTCTGAACATTCACATTGCCTTCGAAATCATATCTTAGAGATTTATGAGATTATAACAAGATGAATGTGTCTTTGAATTCGTTCAATGCGAGCAGAACTAATGTATATCATAAGTCAGCTCGTTCTTCTGGCAAGATGAATAAATCTTATCTTCGTACTTTTCTCTGAGGTGAATAGAGACAATTGTATACCGTCAATATTTTAGCTAGATTGATTCTATAACATTTTACAATGCGACTCATTAAAACTCAGATATTTTGAATTTTCAAATTCCCACCTTTTAACTCCTACCCATATGTGGGCAAACACCGGCCCGCTGTAAAGTTTGATCGGGTCCGCGAAACATTTTGAAAAACCCAATTAAAGCATAATATAACACTACTTACTCCAAATGAGGAAGATGAGGAGAGATTGATGCGTTTGGCAGTACTTATAAATGCAACCAGTTCTTTTCAATGATGAAGGTTAATAAATCCAAACATCGTGCAAGGCTGACTGACGATAATTTGGAAAATTCTTTTCGTCTTTGTGTCAGTGGAAACATCAATGGATTAGTTTCCCAAATTCAAGCTTAATTGTCTCATTCATTTTGGTGTCGCTATTTAACTTTCGACGAATGTAATAACTCCAAATTTTAAGATTTAATCATAATGATGTACCAATTTTTTTTTCATTCATAGTGTATGATAAAGATAAAAATGAGCGTATTCCAGACAACAACATACAATATTAATTGATGACGTCATCACGCAACGAATATGCATATATTTTGGATAATAAACGGATCTTGAAAACAATATTTGGTATTTAAGCTTAGAGAAACTATGTACATAACAACATTTATAGAAAATTACATTTACAATAAGATTAGCTCTATAGGCATTTTCTATCTGGCGTATAATAATGGAGAAATTTCGAATTTCCAAAATTCTTCCCATCTAAACCTCCCCTCTCTCGGGTTGATTTTAACCACTAACGAACTCGATCTTTAGTTTGTCATCAAACGCTTAAATATCAAGTTTGGTAACGGTAAAACAATAATTGGAACCTCTAGAGCTGTAACAGACAAATATATTGTTGTCATACCTGTCGGTGGAGACCGTCGCCATTGGTCCAGTACAGCTGGCATTGTGCTATAGTTGCAATGGCACCATCTTCATTGTCTGTCAAAAAGTTACCTGACAAATATATATATATATATATAAATATATATATATATATATATATATATATATACACATATATATATATATATATATATATATATAATTTTGAATCGACCTCATTTTCGTCATCACCTGAGTAGGATTGATGGACATTTGAGAACATTTTTTTAAAAATCGGGTCATGAGTAAGACCTCTGTAGCAGATTTCCCTTAAGACTAATACAGAATAGATGGTTAGATGAGATTACTAGCGTGTCATCTTCCGGCTCGAGGAAATGTACTTTGCTTATGGAGCCCCTGCGTGACGGTCACATGCTAGATGTTTGGACTAGAATGTTCTGACATGATTTAGATAGATATCGTTGGATGTTCAAATGGAATCGAAACGAAACGTCAAACTGCGCGCCTCATCCCGTTTATAGGCTTATCAGGAGTCAAATCAATTGTCTGCGTTTGTTTTGATATTAGGTATTTCGTCTGATTGGTTTGTGACTTGGATTGGATTGTGATGTGAGTGGAGGGGGGAAGGGGGGTTGAATTGCACTAGACCCCCCCCTCTCCTGTCACTCCTGGCACGTCACGTGCCGATTTAAAAATGAAAAAGTCACACGCGATCCCCTCATCGCCCTCCTTCAAGTCACAATTTGGGTCACAGACAAAATGTCCCTTCTATCTCAATAGCTTTCGAGTCGGCTATCACAAAAACGCTTTATATATAATGCCACTTCAAATAACCGAGATAAAATACTCCTCTTTGTTTCACTCTTTGCTGTTTAACTTTTGAGAGAAATGGGTTCTAGAAGGATGGTAATATTATACGTCAACAATACTTTAGAGCTCTAAATGCTCCAAGGGCTAAAAAGTCCGTCACGCAGGGGCTGCGTTAACTAAGCAGATTTCACGTATTTGCATTTATCTCAATACTTAAAAGTTCAATGAGAACAATACTTGGTTTTTAAGCTTCAATTAAAGTCCTTCATAACATAATAGAATATTGTTAATATGAGATGAGTAGGAGTGGGGCTTTACTGAAGACCAAAAACTAAAAAATACAAATATCTCAGTTAATAATCAAGATAGTGAAAAAATGTACATAACAATATTTATAGAACATTACATTTGCAATAAGATTGTGTCTATACAATTTTTACAATCCAATTTTTCGATCCGACGCATAATAACGTAGATATTAACAATTTTCGAAATTCTCCCCCTCTAAATCCCCCCTCCCTCTTTTCCGGTCCGATTTCAGCCGATAAGAAACTTGATCTTTCTTTTTGTGTAAAACGATTATATATAGTTTGGTAACGATAAGTCAAAAATTTCGACCGCTAGAGAGGTATCAGACAAATATATATATACTGTTTTGAACGGACCTCATTTTCGTCATCTCCTGGGTAGGATCGAGGACATTTGAAGAAAAGTTTCGAAAGTCGCGTCATGAGTACGACCTCAATAGCTGATTTCCCTTGAGGGAAATCTGCTAAAAGGGACATCTACATCATTTGAATTCCAATTCACGTAGGAATAGATGAATTATGAAAAAGTCCGTCACGCAGTTGCTGTGATAACTAAGCAGACATCCCATGTGTGTCACTTTTGCATTTATCTCGAAACGTGACGGCTCAATAAAAACAATAATTGGTATTAAGGTGCCACAAAATAAAGTGTTTCTTAATGTAACTGGTTATTGTTAATATGGCATGAGTCAGAGTGGGGTTTACAGAAGGCCAAAAACTAAGAAATGCAATTATCTCGGTTAATAATTAAGATAGTGAAGAAACGTCCATAACAACATTTATGGAACATTACTTTTCCAATAAGGCCTTATTCACTTTTCCTATCCTATGTACAAAAACGGAGATATTTCAAAATTTTGAAATTCCCTCTGTAAAACCCCCATTAATTTAATTTCAGCCATTAACAGATTCGACCTTTAGTTTTTTTTAAAACGCTTTTACTTAGATTTTGGTTCCAATCTAATAAGAATTTCGACCAATAGAGCGGTAACTGACAAGTATATTTGTAATTTTGAACGGACCTCATTTTTGTCATCTAGTAGGAAAGCTCGATGAGCATTTGAGAATTTTTATAGAAAATCGCGTCTTGAGAACGACCTGAATAGGTGATTTCCCTTGAGGGAAATCTGCTAAAAGTCCGTTACGCTGCGGCAATGTAAGCAAAGCAGATTTCCTACGTGAAATTTTACAATAGATAAATCTATATACCTGTTACACTTAACACCACTGTTAATATTAAGAGAATAAATACAATCGGTAATGAGCAATTGTAATAACCTCGGAACGGAAAGCTTTTGAATAGATAAAACTAATCTTCACCGGAAAGAAAAATAATTACTGAAATATATGCGGATATAACACATTAATTTTATTGAAACTATTTACTATATCTAGTACTGTGGTGGCGTTATTTTTTTGAAAATCACGTAATGAGTACAACCTCAATTGCTGTTTTTCTTTAAGAGAAATCCGTTAAGAATTAAAAAATTTGGTTGGCTCCCAACTACAGCTTATTGTTGTGAGGATTTACTGAAGGCTGTAAACTAAATACAGCAAATATCTCGATTATTAATCAAGGTATTGAAAAAAAACATATATAAGTACATTCATAGGACATAAATATGCACCAAGATTGGTTCTATTCAATTCTATTTTTCGTTAGTACATATTGTAACGGAGATTATTAGAAATTCCACTTTCATACCCCCTCAATCTAGTCCAATTTCAGCAATTAACTTACTCGATCATTAGTCTTGCCTATTTAAACAAATTAAAAAAGAAATCATTTGGATTGTAAGCAATAGCATGCCCAGTCAATATTTACCTCTATAGATATATAGCCACTATTGCTGATAACAATTAATTGTTTGTTGTTTGCAGACCGGAGTTTCGTGGTGGCTAATGCCCAGCAGAGCTCCTTCCACATAATCTACTGCTCGGACGGGTTCTGCCGACTGACAGGTTACAGCAGGGCAGAGGTTATGCAGCGCCCAGCAGTCTGTGACTTCCTCCACGGGCCTCTCACCTCCCAGCAGGCAGTATCTGTCGTCAAGGAGGCCCTGGCGGCGGGCATTGAGAAGCACTTCGAGATTCTATACTACCGCAAGGATGGTAAGTCACTAGATATATTTATATTTCTGATGTCCTTACCAGTCCGTTATTGAAGACAAGTAACCTTTATACAGGGTGATTACTGGGTAACGCATGTTTTTGACTTGCGTAGTATACAAGGAATGTCGTTGGGCGACGGCCGGAAGTTGTTCGGCTCTGTGGAGGGTGGAGTGTGCAGTTTCAGTTGTAGCCGAGATGTGGAACCTTGAGCATCGCACGTTTGTCATGCGACGGTTTTACGCAAATGGTGAATCAGTCACTCAGACTCAGCGAGACTTTGGTGTACATTTTAACATTGCACGGCATAGTGCTATCCTCTGATCGTAACACGATACTGCCTTGGATACATAATGTTAACACAACTGGACCTTTGCTTAAGAATCTTTGCTCCTGGACCGGCAAGGCAAAATCCGTAGCAAGTTTGAAAGAACGCCTTCAACACTGTATCCAAGCAGAAGGCGACCACCTGAGAGATGTAATTTTTAAACGCTTGTGGAGGGGCGATGCGAGACGTAAAGAAGTGAAGGCCAGATTAACTAAATCAAATATATTAACAAAAATAATAAATAATGATAAAGTTATTAACAAAAAAGGTCCATCCACGGCCGCACTTCAGACTCCCGTTTTCACAATCAATAATTACGCACTGTAACCTAAAACGCGGTTCACTGTTCGAATGCTGATAGGAGACTCACTAAGTCTAACCTCACTAAGTTATAGGGGCTTCTCTATAGCAACGTATAGCAGCGAGATACTCGCGAACATATGGAAATTATGACTAGCTGTCAAGGTTATTCATTCGCGAGTACCTCGCCGCTACACGCTAAATTGTAAGTAATTTTATTCTGAAATTGCATATTGTGTACACTGTTTCTCAACTCATAAATACATTTTTTGCTCTGAATTGCCTGAGTACTTGCGTTTCTCGGTAATCGCCATGTATTATTTGTTTTTGTTGTGGTGCTTGACTATACAGACGAAACATACACCACGGGCTACATTTCTTATTCGGCTAATGAAACACCCAACACACGCTACGGAGCAATATATTTGGGTTGAAGTAAACGCCCTTGACAGTTTACAGCGGAATATCCAGGTGGAATAAGCAACCCCCAACACTACGAGTGTTTCTATTCAGGAGACATAATCACACACCACAGGCTACGAAATTCTTTATTTGGATAATGAACCACGGACCACATGCTAAAGAGGAATATATTTTAAATGAAGCAAACGCCTTTGACAGTCTACAGTAGATTATGTCCAGGTAGAAAAAACATCCACCATGCTTACCAGCTACCATATGCTATGAAGGTTTCAGTATGAAAAACACTCAAAACTAAGGCATTTTTGTTGGGTAAAGAAACATTTCCTCCGCCAACTACTCAAGAATAATATTCATTTGCAACTATGTGCAGCTTCGAATGGAGTTCTCAACTAGTTCAAATTCTGAGTTTCTAGAGCACTTCGCTTTGGTTCATTGTTACCACTGTAATCCATTTCCCTATAAATGTCCTCTGCTCAGACGTCACTGCTTTCTAATTATTACAGTGTTTCAAGAGTTAGTCTGGATTTGATTCTTGATTTGTTTATGTTTTTTTGTTGTAATAGAGAGGAGAAGAATAAGGAAAGAATTATTTTCTGCCTAAATATTTTACTTGTAGAATGAGAAAAACGTTTTTGTTGACTTATGCTTATAAATAAATATATATAAGCATAAGCCAACAAACAACATTTTTATGATTGGCGACAACTAGAATTTTACAAATATTTTAGAATTTCTATGTAACTACTTTTACATTCAATAGTCTCAATTTCCTCTGAAAGAGGATTAAATTTCTTAAGGCTTTTGTAAATTAGACAACCCCACTTCTTGACAAGAGTCCCAGGGATGTTGTCCCACTATTAGACGGCGAGGCGTCGCCAACCTTGAAGTAGCTGGTCCCAGAGGGATCGCCCTGTTCCCAGATGTCGCTTACTTCAGAGCCGCGACACGTCCCAGACGCCTCTGGGACAATCAGGAGTAGCCCCAGAGCCGTAGTGGCCCGGATCCCGGGGGAACGATCCTAACTCCTGTTCAGAATACGTGTAGCTCTTGACACCGGAGCTTAGGCCATAATGGAGACGCATTTGCCGTGTTGTGTCAGCGAATGTAAAAAGTTTGTTTCTCAGGAACTGAGCAAAACTAATAAATTTCTCAATCGCTGGAATGGCACATTTACTTTATATAGAAAAAGCGTAAGCACTAAAGGCATACTCTGAAATTCAAAAGTAATATAGGAATTTTGTAGCAAATACAGGAACTTAACTTCCGTTTTTTAAAACTTAATGGTAATGAAATCCATTATATTAACCAGAACATTTTTATTTGCTTTTTTATAATATAAACACACGCATAAAGTTTTAATGACCACACACTCTCCATACACTGAGTAAACCGATTTCTGGCGTTTGTCATGACTTGTTACAGTATAGCATGCGCCAAGGCAGTTTCTTCCTGGATGTTGGCCTTCAAATCTTAAAGGGTTTAGACGGTTCGCATACACGAGATTTAAAAAACAAATAACACAAAAAATCACAAGGTGCCAAATCAGGAGAGCCATCAACTCCAAATCGCTCCTAATGAGATGAGGTGCTGTGTGGAAAGTGTTGTGAAGCAAACTCCATCGATGCTCTTTAAGTATGTTTCGTTGCACCATCTTGTTGGAACCAAGAGTCCTTTAAGTCCTACTCATTTAGCTGTAAGAAAAACCCCTGTTACATGTTTGCATACCGATCCAAAATCGCTGTCACTGTTAATTCATTTTTCTGAACCAGGGACCAATAATTCCACTCGAGGAGATTGCGCGACACAGTGTGACATTAGGCGAATGGCATTGGTGCAATTCTAGAGAATTGGTGTCAGACCAATAGCGCACTAACTTTGTTGTTGACGGACTAACACGAATGAGAATGGGCTTATTCCGGCCGATAGAAAAATAGACCTCAACGGTAACCTCACTGTACCAACGCATGACGACAACTGAACTGTGTTGGGACATATTCAAAAACTTTATTTTTTCACCTTTTCAACGAGATTACAAGTGCTTCAGTACAACATCCGCTGGAAAAAAGTTCATCACGCAGGGGCTGCGTAAACTAAGCAGATTTCCCACGTAAAGTTATAGAATGGAGAAATCTCCATACGAGTGCCGAACAGTTACAGAAACGGCCGAACTAGCATTCGGCGGGAACGATTAGAAGCGACCATTGCACGTCTGTTACACTTAATAAAAATGCAAATATCTTGGTTAATATTCAAGATAGAGAATAAATGTATATAACAATAGTTAAAGTAAATTTAATTTTCAATATGATTTATTCTATACAATTTTTCGATCCGACGTATACTAACGGAGATATTTCGGATTTTCAAAATTCCTCCCCTCTAACCCCATCCCACTAGTTCGATTTCAGCCGTTAACGAACTTGATCTTTTTTTTAACTTAAA
This sequence comes from Riptortus pedestris, assembly GCA_019009955.1. NCBI lineage: Eukaryota > Metazoa > Arthropoda > Insecta > Hemiptera > Alydidae > Riptortus > Riptortus pedestris. Next base: position 19,977,103 of record CM032228.1, read on the forward strand.
GGATTAAATACCGAGTTTGGTAACGACCAAAATATATATATATATATATATATATATATATATATATATTTATATATATACAGTTTTGAACGGACCTCATTTTCGTCTAAGATCGATGGACATTTGAAGAAAATTTTCCAAAATCGCGTCATGAGTACGACCTCAATAGCTGATTTCCCTTAAGGGAAATCTACTGAAGGGCAACTATGATGACGCACCCTGCATATAGACATATTGCAATACCTTGCCGTACCATAAAAGTGGTGTAATAGCAGACACTTAATACACTGGAAATTTTGCAAAAAAATGTACAGAGTAGAGTACATGATGATGAAAATATCATTCGCCCCACGTACGTTGGAAATGTTCGACATTGAACCTAAAACCAAGACGTAATTTATGTTTTCAACTGGCTATCATCAAATAGTTGCAATGCTAATCTATGATCATATACAGCCAATCAACGTTTATGATGTAATCAGTAAAGTAGACCAAAACGTAGGCTGTGCAATTATTAAAAATGAAAGAAGTCAATGTGATGTTAGAAACACTGGCTCTATAAAAACTGCAATAGCTATTACCTAACTTAATTAAATATTTATGCTTTGGAGGTTAGGCATATATAGAACTTGAGTAGCAGTCGATGTTCTTGAGTGTATTAAGTCTAGGAGGAGAGTTGGTTTATTACTAGAAATCTGAACTTCTGCATGAGGTCTTAAGCTCTCTTCTTATTAGAAGACTTATTAAAACGATTTATTTTCAATTTTATTATTCAATAGCGATGGTTTTTTGGAAGTGCTGTCTTAAGAGAGCGCTCCAGCATTCATAATTTTTACAGGTCGTTTCAAATCTCCATATTTAAGCGTTTCATGTAAAACTAAAGATCAAGTTCAATAATGGCTGAAATTAAAGCAGGAGTGGGTCAAAATAGGGAGGAGTTTCAGAGGGATGACGAAAATTAGGTCCGTTCGCAATTGTTGACATTTAACCTGTTAACAATCTAGCGGTCGTAATTTATATTTCGATATTCTAATATTTTATGTAAAACTAAAGTTCGTTAATGTCTGAAATTGGAAAAGTGGAACAGAGGAGGAGGAAAATTTGGAACATTTGAAGAATCTTCGTTAATGTACGCCCCATCGAATTTTTTTTATAAAACAATGAAAAAATGTAATGCACTTTGAATTTTGTTATATATCGTCGATTTTCTTCCCTGTCTTAAATATTAACCGATGTACTTGCATATGTTTACTTTTCAGCGTTCAGGTAAACCCCTCTTCATGTCATATTTTTAATAAGCAATTTATAATTGTATATCATGAACCATTTCATTTGAAACTTAAAATACCAAAATATTGTTGTGTCAGATACATCCAAATACGTGGTGTGGTGACTTCATTGATGAAGATATTACGTTTTAAGTTTTTTTTAATTTATTTTATCAATAACTCAACATATTTTCATTCAATAATGAAGTTCATAGTCGAAATTGGACCAGGAATAGAGGAATTTTAGAAGTTGGGAATCGGAAATTTCACACTGATTCCGTTTTTATGAGCCGAATAGAAGATGTTATTAACCAATCTTGTGTAACCTTTAGCAGATTTACATATTGAGTTCGTACTCGTTACGCGATTTTCAAACAACTTCTTCAAATGTTCATCGATCCTACCTAGAAGATGACGAAAATGAGGTTCGCACAAAATTGTATATATATTTGCATGTTAACGCTCTAGCGGTCGCATTCTTTGTTTTATCGTTGCCAAACTCGATATGTAAAGCTAAACATCAAGTTCGTTAACTGCTAAAATTGAATAAGGAGGACAATTTAGAAAATTTGAAATATCTCCGTTACTATACATCGGATTGAAAAATGGTATATAATCAATCGTATTGCAAATTAAATGTACAATTAATATTGTTGCGAAAACTACGTACATGAAAAAGTAAACTGAGTTAATCATATACTCGTATTTAAGAAGTACGAAATAGAAGAAAGGAGCCGACCGATGGAAGGGCTGTTGGCGCACGAAGTGTCTACTGGGGCCAGGAGTGTTCTAGACTATGCGACTAGTCCCTTCTCGGCATTCTGATTGATGTTTTCCGCCGAGCTATAAAAGGGACCCAGCCCGCCCTGAGTTTTTGTTTGTTCTCAGCTCTCTTCGAGTGCTTAACAGTGAGTTAAGTGCTGTTTTAGTGAACAGTGCGTTTTAGTTAAAGTGCTTTATGCGAAGAACGTTGTTTGTGCTGTGTTTATGAAAAGAACAGTATAATGCATCATTTAACTAAAGGACAGTGCAGTGCCGTTATCTTTGCGAAGAGCAGTACCGTGTTTTTGTGAACTTCAGTGATCGTGAGTGAGTTATTGGACTCTGTAATAAGAAGAACAGTGAAGCTATCAGTGCATACTGTCAGTAGTAGTTAAGAATAATTAACCAAGTGTGTAGTGCATTGTTAAATAAATTGTGCAGTGATAAAAACTTTGAAGCTTGTGTGGGCTTAATTTTGCATTCCAAAATAACTCTAATAAAGAGCGTTTATTATTTCGTGTCATAAACGTAACAATATTGTTATATAAATGTATTCTCTATTTCGAATATTAACCAAGATATTTGCATTTTTCAGTTTTCAGCCTTCAGAAACCCTCCTATCCTTTCCATGTCACATAAACTATGTGTTATATAATAAAAAACTTTATTTGAACATTAAATATCAAATATTGTTTTCAAGGAACTTTTTTTGATACACGCAAATATGTTCAGTTGATCCCCTCTATCGTCTGAAGTTTTTGGGCATCTAAAATTAGAGCGATTAAGATTAAAATTCTAATTTATAAATTACAGAAATTCAGTAAATAGTTTTCAATAAAATTATTAGATTGTATTCACATATAATTCCGTATTAGTTTTTCTTTCCGGTGAGTGATATTTCTATCTATCTGTTCAGCTCTGAGAAGGTGGCAAACCTTTCAGTTTACAATTATTAAAATTGACTGTAAGATTTCTCATTGCCGTTTATATTTACTCATGATTGTGTTAAATGACACCAGTATGTAGATTTATCTATTGCAAAACTTCACGAGAGAAATCGCTTAGTTTACGCAGCCCCCACGTGATGGACTTTTGCACTCTACAATTGTTGCTCTGTACATTGTGATCTTCGTAGCTGAGATGTTGAGCGAGTAACTTTTTATATTCTGGTTACAATAAACCCCCCGTATTACTCATCAACTTAGAAATTGAGAATATATGGTGAGATGGAATTACTATTGTTGAAATCTGCCGAGTTTACGCAGCTCCTGCGTGACGGGCTTGTTTTGAGCTTAGCTGAGCATAGCACATCAATAACGGGACACATGCTCGAATAGGTTTGGCCGACGAGGGAGAGACTACTTGCTAATGACCATAGACTGTAAGTGCTGCAGGGACTTGTAGCACTTCACCTCTAAGTGCTATCTCATTAAAATCTCCTCTTTCAAGCTGTACTTTAGCTCTATAGTCCTCTTCCTTCTCGCTAATACTTATTCAGCCGATGTCCTTCGATATTTATTCACAGGATATAAGCCTTAATGCTTGCTGGATACAATCAATGATCGTAAATTTAAATTATTTGATAATTTCCAAATGGTATTGTAAAGGTTAGGTACGGGATACAAGAAGTTCATATCCCTGTTAATGTACATATTTCAATAATATTGCCATTATCGAATAGTCTAAAAAATCGAAAGGTTTCTTCAAGTATCCATCGATCCTACCTAGTGGATGACGAAATGAGTTCCATTCAAAATTATATATATTTTTACATTCAATATAAAAATAATAAACGCTGATTTAAAGGGTTTGTTGAGATCTGGCTGCGGCAATAGGCAGTGGGATATGGAAGAGATGATAAATCCCACAACCAAATCACTAACAAGAATTTAGGAAGGGTTCACTAACAATCGACTCGACTCAAAATTTAAATATATATAAATTTATTTATAATTAAATATTCACTAATAATAAATATTAATCAAAATGGAGAGACACTTTTTAATAATATAAAGGGGGGGGCAGTTATCTTTACCTAAACTAGATTACAATTAAAGCACTTAGCTGTTTTTATAGAATTTCTTTATCAGACTCCGCCGTGAGAGATAGTGCAGGCGAGAAGTAGTCTGGCCGAGGGTGGCTGTACACAGCTGAAGGATTAGCAAGGTGTCCTGGACCCAGGTCTCCTGTCTGGAGTATCTGAGATATGACTGTTTTTAATCCTTTGTGACATCCTCCTTATATAGGCTGAGCCGAAGTCGCCCTTTGCCCCACCGGTCAAGAAACGCTCAAAAAGGATATTTAACAAGAATTTATTATCGAAATTCATTCGTATTGTTAATTAGTGAATCGACGTTAAGAGCTGTGAATGTTATTATAAACATCCATTGGCGTTATCTACTAAAATACGAGAGCACAAGGTAACTTAACTTCAAATTGGATAAAACTCTTATTTAAAGGTAAAAACTAGACATTTAAGTATTCATAAATAATAATCTTAATGTGCTCTGTGCTGGCATTATTCAGAATATAAAAAAATTCCGTCACGCAGGGGCTGCGTAAACTAAGCAGATTTCCCACGTGAAGTTATACAATAGAGAAATTTCACGAGAGCTGAGCAGTTAATGAAACGGCCGAACTAGCTTTTGGCGGGAAAGCCACTTCGTCCGTTAGCCGGCCAGATTTAATAAAAATGCAAATATCTCGGTTAATATTCAAGATAGAGAATAAATGTATATAACAATATTTATAGTAAATTTAATTTGTAATAAGATTGATTCTGTTCAATTTTCAATCCGACGTATAGTAACGGAGATATTTTGAATTTTCGGAAATCCTCCCCTCTAAACCCCCCCTCCCACTGGTCCGATTTCAGCCGTTAACGAACTTAATCTTTCTTTTTACATAAAACGCTTGAATATGAAGTTTGGTAAGGATCAAACAAAAATTGCGACCGCTAGAGCGGTAACAGACAAATATATATATATATATATATATATATATATATATATATATATATATATATATATATATATATAAACAGTTTTGAACGGACCTCATTTTCGTCATCTACTAGGTAGGATCGATGGACATTTGAAGAAAAATGTTGAAAATTCCGTCATGAGTACAACCTCAATAGCTGATTTCCCTTAAGGGAAATCTGCTAATATATAGTCATTTATGATGGGTTTACGTAATTCAATCTCAGATTCATTACTGGATCTTTTATACTGTAAAATTAAATACAAAAACATTAGAGTTTTTATCACTACATAATTTATTTGATGACGCACTACACACTTGGTAAATTATTCTCCACTAATTATCACAATATGCACTGTTAATTTCCTGTTCTTATTACACAGCACTATAACTCAAGATCACAAGAATCACTAAACACGGCACTGCACTATTCTTCTCTAAACACTGCACTGCACTGTTGTTCACCAGTAGCTGCACTCAACTGATGAAACTGCACTGAACGCACTTTTTACTTTACGCACTTTTACTGCTTTTATATAGCCCGACGCCGGGTCGCGAAGTACTGGGGCACCAACACTCTACCGAGTCTGCTCTGTTACCTAGAAGATTCCTCCTTGGCACAAATCTTCTGCAGGGACGCCTTTACTTTCCTCGTAACGTAACTGTACGTAATTTTCGCAAAAATATATATAAACATGTTTGTTACAGCTCTAGCTGTTGCAATTTTGGTTTACAATTTCCGAAACTCGATATATAAGCCCTTTATGAAAATATAATGATCAAGTTCGTTAATGGATGGAATCGGTCAAAAAAGATTGGGGGGTTCGCTGATGGGAGAATATCGAATATTCGAAATATATGTTACATGAAAGATCTGAAAGAAATGTGGTATAGATTTAATGTCATATTTAATTTACTTTCCTACAAATATTCCTAAATTGACTTTTAAACCATCTTAGGTATTAACAAAGATATTTGCATTTAGTGTTCCATATTAACAATATCATGATTGCGTTCATTCGATGATTAAGATAGCAAATATTGATTCCATTGGACCCTTAATTAGAGAGATACATGCAAATATGTGAATATCTAAATGACATTGGGATGAGTAGATAGAGCATTCAACCAGTTCATATTCTAGTTAATGGAGATATTTCAATGATAATGGTGTCATTGAATAGGCGAAATTACCAGTTCAAAATTAAAATATTGTAAAAGATCAATAAGAACAATATGTAGTATTTAGGCTTCAAATAAAGTAAGTCATAATATAACAGCTTATTGTTCATATGGCATTAGTAGGAGTGGGAGTTACTACTGAAAAATTAAAATATCTCGGTTTATATTCAATATTGATATAACATGTACATAACAACATTTACAGAACATTACATTTGCATTAAGATTGATTTTATAACATTTTTCGATCCCACGCGTAATAAAAGAGATATTTTACATTTTTGAATCCCCCTCTCCTTTCCGATTATAGTCGTTAAAGAACTTGATCTTTATTTTTACATAAAACGTTTATATAAAGTGTTTGGAAAGGATTGAACAAAAATTGCGATCGATAGACCGTTAACATATATATATATATATATATATATATATATATATATATATATATATATATATATATATATATATATATATAGTTGTTAACGAACCTCATGTTCGTTGCCTATTACGTAGGATCGACGGACATTAGAGGAACTTTTTCGAAAATCGTGTCATGAGTGCAACCTCAATAGCTCCCTCTAAAGGGGGATCTTCTAAAATATGGAATTTATAGCACTTTAGACGTCATCGCGGATGTTAGGATGTGCAGCTTCGGGCTATATGACGTCATTAAGTTAGTTAGTTGAATAGGGTTCCACATATGGGTATATCGGTCATTAGAGAGTAGGCTATTACATATAATACGATGCTCTTGGATGAGATGGATGATGGGAGGAAGGTACGGGTTAGGGCTTAGATGGCCCATGTAGAATGAGGCTTGGCATCAAGGAGAGGGATTAGATGGGCCTGGGAGAATGAGGCTTGGCATCAAGGAGAGGGCTTAGATGGCCCTTGTAGAATGAGGCTTGGCATCAAGGAGAGGGCTTAGATGGCCCTTGTAGAATGAGGCTTGGCATCAAGGAGAGGGCTTAGATGGCCCTTGTAGAATGAGGCTTGGCATCAAGTAGATGGCTTAGATGGTGCTTGTAGAATGAGGCTTGGCATCAAGTAGAGGGCTTAGATGGCCCTTGTAGAATGAGGCTTGGTATAAGGAGAGGGATTAGATGGTGCTTGTAGAATGAGGCTTGGCATCAAGGAGAGGGCTTAGATGGTCCTTGTAGAATGAGGCTTGGCACCAAGGAGAGGGCTTAGATGGTCCTTGTAGAATGAGGCTTGGCATCAAGGAGAGGGCTTAGATGGTCCTTGTAGAATGAGGCTTGGCACCAAGGAGAGGGCTTAAGCACTGTCCTATCTCTAAGCCTCTCAACAGTTTGTTTATCCTTTACCAACTAACATCAAACGCACTTCCTATGCGTATGGTTAGCATCGCACTTGAGTTGGCTCATATATCATAAGTTCCTTCAATTACGTGCACTTTCGGGATATTTTTCCGAACTGATTTGACTAATATGGTTTATCGACAAACAGTGAAAATCCCATTAGGGAAAAAGCTATCGAAATTGTACTCACGGGAAATGTAGCACGCAAGCACTCCGATTACATGATTTCCCTATTAGCAGATTTCCCTAAAGAATCTTTCCTATTGAAAAGATATTAACAAGTTTTTTTATTTTTTTCTGTTTGTTTGTTGTCTTTTAACGACTACACTTCTTAACCGTTTTATTAGACTTGGTACCTAACTTAGACTAATATTCTCAAAGACGAAGAGGAGAAATGAAAAATTTGGATATTTCGTTTCCCATTGTTATTTTTCGTCAAAGATACACATTCATAAATTTAATTATTTTATTATATACAATTTTGTTGTTCACCGAAGTATTAATGAGATATACAGTAAAAACAATAGCGAGAGTAAACAATTTTATTGGGTTCAAATAATAGAACGAAACTTAACAATGCTTGGTCTATGTACTGGTAATTACTTCTGCTTAATTATAATCTATATTAACATTTTTAGCTTGAACAGGAGTTAGGGATATGATGAAAGCATGAAAGGCAAAATAGCGGTATGTCGGAAACCATCCACATTGCAAATGTATTTTTTTTTGTTATTTATAGTAACGTTCGTTATATAAACTTTTGATATGTATCGAAATATAAACGAGATACAAGCTAAAAACTATGGCGGGACTCCACAATTTTATATGACGTGAAAGACTAAACCAAAACAAACAAAACTAGATATGTGAATTAGCAATAACTTTGCTGTGATCATAAGCTGTATCAACATTTATAGGGACGAGCAGGAGTGAGGGTTGGTGGTTATAAGAGAAGCCTGATCTAATCTTGTTGTGCATCTAATATTTCAATTTAATCATTGGTTGCTCGCCCCCCCCAGTTAACAGGCTCTTAAGGAAAAACAATACGCCCAAGCGGGAAGTGTAAATAAATAAAAGACGCAGGTGCTGCGTAAACTAAGCAGATTTCTAAAAATGCAAATATCTCGGTTAATATTCAAGATAAATAATAAAGGTATATAACAATAATTATAGTAAATTTAATTTTCAATAAAATTGATTCTATACCATTTTTCGATCCTACGTATAGTAACGGAGATATTAATAATTTTCGAAAATCCTCCCCTCTAAACCCCCCTCCCACTGGTCCAATTTCAGCTATTAACGAACTTGATCTGTCTTTTTGCATAAAACTTTTAAATATCGAGTTTGGTAACGATCAAACAAAAATTGCGACCATTAGAGCGTTAAGATATATATATATATATATATATATATATATATATATATATATATATATATATATGTTACTGTAAAACCCCGGAGAGTGGTAAATCCTATGATTTACCGGTAAATCTTAGGATTTACCAGAAGTGTTGGTAAATGGTCGATTTTGTCTTTCAAATCGGACTTTAGCCAGAAAATCTTAGGATTTCCCAAGAGGCTCGGTAAAAGCTAGAATTATCTCAATCAGGATGCGTCTTTCGGACTTTTACCAACAGATTTTGGCAAATCCTAACATTTCCCAGTGTCTGTTGGTAAAAGTTGGGATAAAGATTATTTGAAATGAAAATTTTAGAATAAATTTTATTATTATTTGTAACAGCATGGGAGAGAATTGTGGCACTTTGAATTGCACTTCATATTAGCTAACTTCCACAAAAAGTTCTTATTTGAAATTTTTTTTAATCAGTTGCATTTTTTGAAACCCTGGCCACCAACCAATGACTGTTGACGAACTGCGGTGCGAAGGCTTATCTCTTCGTCGGGCACTTCATCAGGAGACATGAAAATGAGGTAGGGGGGAGTATCCCTGTCCCCACTCCTCTTCACTGGACATTTACCAATGAGCCTTGGCAAATCCGCACATTTACCAAACAGCATTGGTAAAAGTATGAAATCTCACATTTATTTAATGTTTTTCGGACATTTACCAAGCCAGACGGTAAATCAGGGGAATTGACCAACTGCCAAACGGTAAAAGCTCGAATTTCATCTAGATTTCGGACTTTAGCCAGTGCTCTTGGTAAATCCTAGGATTAACCGGCAAGTCCTGACATTTACCACACTTCGGGGTTTTACAGTAACATATATATATATATATATATATATATATATATATATAATTTTGAACGGACATCATTTTGTCACCTCCGATCGAGGTAGGATTGATGGACAATTGAAGAAAGTTTTTGAAAATCGCGTCATGAGTACAACCTCAATAGCTGATTTCCCTTACGGGAAATCTGCTAAAATCACATATAAATATTGTTACGTACATATTTTCTCTAATTTCAGTAATCCCCTACTCCTACTCGTGTCATATTAACAATCTGGTGCTAAATAGTGAACCACTTTGCTCTAAGGTTATATATCGAATAGTGTTTTACAGAACCCTTTTTTTATTCGAGATACATACAAATTCGTCTTGTGATGATGTTATCAATTAGGATTTTACGTTATTTGATCTATAACATATACTCGATATTTAACCTTTTCTGTCAACAATAATTATCATGTTTCATATTGGCTAAAATCTTACAAGGAATAGGGGTTTAGATGGTTGGATTTTCTAATAAATTCTTCAAATTTTCTTCTATCACGCTCAGGAGATAACGAAAATTGGGTCCGTTCAAAATTGTGTATATATAGGTACATGAATGTATATGTGTGTGGGGTGACAAAATTTGTTCCATATAGAAATGTTTTCAGAACTACAACACAACTACAGCCCACACAAAGTACAATAATGAAACCATCTCATTAATTCACATATTTTCAATAAAATTTAACTGCACTCTATGCAGTCATATATATATATAGATATATATATATATATTTATATATATATATATATATATATATATATATGTATGGGGCTCGTTTGGACGGATCTCGTAGGTGTTAGAATGAAATTTCTAAAATTGCCAACAACAATAATAGTGTATTTAACACAAGAGGAAACTGATACCGAAAACAGGAAAGAACGCTAAAACCAGCCAGAAGAAAATTAGTTTGTGGCTCGTACATTTCTTATCAGAAAATCGTAAAAAAGTAACGGATCCGTTGGTAAGATTTATACATGTAGCTAGTGTGTATAATGATATATATTGTGTGAGTTGGAAGAATCCCCAGTAGTCGTGGCCATATCATTTCCTGGGTGTGAAATCGGGTTCCCGCCCTTTCAGCGCTATCTCCGATCAGCTGGCAGTTTTTGGCGGGAGACATTGCTCTAAGAGACCCCTCTCTCCTCATAAATCATTCCCTCGCTTTCTACATCCGCCTTACCGATCTTCATTCACGACAGGATTTGGAGATTTTGGTCTCATCTGTATTCAAAGTAGTTTTTCGACTACGCTCTATTGGTTCGCGCAAGAAATTATACGTCCTCAGAGATTATGCGTAGAAATATGAACTGTTTGCTATTTCGGCAGATTCACCTTAAAAGAAATGGGCTATTGAAGATTTTCTTTAGACGAATTTTCGTAACATTTGAATAATAATATCCATTGATGTTAATTTGGAGACGACGAAAAAAACTCCGCCACTCAGGGGCTACGATAATTAAGCACTAATAAAATAAAATATCAGTAAAGCAATAATAAAATTAGTAGAAGGGGTTCTCAATAAAAGTAATATGTTATATTCTGATATATTTCAGTAATTGTTTTTTCTTTCCGTTGTGAGGGTGGAGGATGAGTTTGTTTAATTTCAACCGCTTCCTGTCGGCAGCTTATTAAAATTGACTGAAACATTTCTTATTTCCGTTTGTATTTATTCACTTAAAATTCACGGGGGTGTTGCGTTAGCATTATGTAGATTTTTCTATTACTAAATTTCACGAGGGAAATCTGCTTAGTTTGCTGAGTGACGGACTTTTTTATTAAGATTTTATGAGAAGGAGTGGGGGTTTACAGAAGGCCCAAAACTAAAATGTGCATATATCTCGGTTAATAATCAAGATAGAGGGGGAAAAAAACGTATAAAATATCATTTTTAGGGCATTTAATTTTCAATAATATGTGTTTTAAATACTTTTTCGATCCAACGCATAATGAAGAATATATTTGGATCTTTCGAAACCACCCTCCTCTCCCACATATCCGATTTCAGCTATGAACTTGGCAACTAAACATAAATAATGCCAATAGAGCGTTATCTGACAAATACATAGATCTCTCTCTCTCGCTCTCTCTCTCTCTCTCTCTCTCTCTATATATATATATATATATATATATATATATATATATATATATATATCAACAATTTTAAACGGACGTTATTTTCAACATCTCGTATGTTGGATCGAGGGACATTTTAGGACATTTTTCGAATATCGCGCCATGATACACCCTCTAAAAACAATGTGAAGAATCTGCTTACTTTTCTCAGCCCCTGCGTGGTGGACGTTTTTTATTTATTGAATTATTAAGTTGGCATTCCTTGCGAGGCTGGCTCCTGATGCAATCATCGATTTGATATACTCCTGATACAGCTAACGTATTTGACGTTGTCCTGATACAGAGATAGAGTCAGGTAATGAGGATGAAACTCCTACTACTTACGAGACTAATCACATCCTGACAAAGATTACGAGCATGGGAGATATTATCTACAAGTTTGATATTGTTCTGACACAGCTCATGGTACAGCTAATGAAGATAATATTCCTACAGCTTACGCGAGTAACTTCATCCAGATACAGCTTACGAGTAAAACCTCATCCTGATACAATCTACGAGTTTGATATTGTTCTGACACAGCTCATGGTACAGCTAATGAAGATAATATTCCTACAGCTTACGCGAGTAACTTCATCCAGATACAGCTTACGAGTAAAACCTCATCCTGATACAATCTACGAGTTTGATATTGTTCTGACACAGCTCATGGTACAGCTAATGAAAATAATATTCCTACAGCTTACGCGAGTAACTTCATCCAGATACAGCTTACGAGTAAAACCTCATCCTGATACAATCTACGAGTTTGATATTGTTCTGACACACCTCATGGTACAGCTAATGAAGATAATATTCCTACAGCTTACGCGAGTAACTTCATCCAGATACAGCTTACGAGTAAAACCTCATCCTGATACAATCTACGAGTTTGATATTGTTTTGACACACCTCATGGTACAGCTAATGAAGATAATATTCCTACAGCTTACGCGAGTAACTTCATCCAGATACAGCTTACGAGTAAAACCTCATCCTGATACAATCTACGAGTTTGATATTGTTCTGACACACCTCATGGTACAGCTAATGAAGATAATATTCCTACAGCTTACGCGAGTAACTTCATCCAGATACAGCTTACGAGTAAAACCTCATCCTGATACAATCTACGAGTTTGATATTGTTCTGACACAGCTCATGGTACAGCCAATGAAGATAATATTCCTACAGCTTACGCGAGTAACTTCATCCAGATACAGCTTACGAGTAAAACCTCATCCTGATACAATCTACGAGTTTGATATTGTTCTGACACACCTCATGGTACAGCTAATGAAGATAATATTCCTACAGCTTACGCGAGTAACTTCATCCAGATACAGCTTACGAGTAAAACCTCATCCTGATACAATCTACGAGTTTGATATTGTTCTGACACACCTCATGGTACAGCTAATGAAGATAATATTCCTACAGCTTACGCGAGTAACTTCATCCAGATACAGCTTACGAGTAAAACCTCATCCTGATACAATCTACGAGTTTGATATTGTCCTGTTGTAGATAACGTATTTGATGTCCTTATACAGCTAATGAGGAAGAGACCCCTACAGCTTACGAGACTAACTTCATTCTGATACAGATTAGGAGCATAACCCTATCCTGATACAATCCACGAGTTTGAAATTGTCCTGTTGTAGATAACGTATTTGACATCGTCCCGATACAGCTAATGTATCTGACTTCGTCCTGTTGCAGGTACTGAGTCTGAAAGTTAGGAAGAAACTCATTCATCGTAAAAGACTTACCTCATTCTGCTACAGCTTATGAGCCTAGCCTCATCCTGATACAATCCACGAGTTTGAAATTGTCCTTCTATAGCTAACGGATTTGACGTTGTCATAACACAGCTAATGCGTCTGCAAATGAGGACGAGACTCATACAGCTTATGGGGCTAACCTCCCCGTGATTTAGCTTAAGGACCTAATATTCATAATGATTATAAAAACATAATGATTTGGGCATTGCCCTGATATGGCTAATGTCTCTGACGTCGTTCAGTTACAGATACTGTGTCTGGATATTAGGGGGCGACCCAAACATCTTAAAAAACTAACGTCTTCTTGAAACAACTTACAAGCTTAACTTCGCCTTATACAATACACGAGTTTGACATCGGCCAGATACTGCCTACGAGTCTGCCCTTGACATGAAAATTTTAAGATTCACCGGTATTCATTATTTGTGTACTAAACTTGTGGATTTAATGGTGACGTCTTATATTTTCTTTGATACTTTTCTTGACATATGACATATGTATATCGGTTTGGCCCGACAAACATTTTTGAGGTAACAATGAATGAAGTTGGCGACATACGGACATCAGGGGCTGAAACATACTCTCAATGTTTTTTGCGTGGAAGGTTACATCGAAAAATACATGGCCAGGTTCGATTCATCCCTTAATTAAGGACAGCTTAACGAAGGAACGATCGGCTTTTGGAAGGATTTAGACATGGCCTCGGGATAACAAGTGCTATAAAGGTCGGAGCTCTGACAGGCTGGGCAAACATCTAAGGCCTAGAATTGAGTAATATTTGAAGGCTAATATTGACCCTGACTCTGCGGGGAGGAAGGAAGGGGGGAGGGGAAGGCGATTGGGAGGATTTGTAATCTGATATCCATTAGAGAGGCCTCGTCTAATCTGGGACAACATACCATATCATATCGCACCATTTACATCTCCCTAATACCAACATTATATTCCGATGAATTATACCTAGGCGGTCAAATCAATTATAAACCTGGATTATAGATGTGGCTACAAAAAATGTAGCTTAAAATCAGGAGAGAGAGTATATGCTAATTAACTCAGCCAGTTATATTTAGTTGGGTATAGTCGCGTATATATAAACTCCTCGTCAAAAAAGACGCAACACCCTAAAATTTATTGAATACACAAGTTTTTTATTGAAATAAAAAATATTATGTTGATGTTTCTAATCAAGACAAATACATTGGAGGAGAAAAACAACAATTTCATTTGAATCCTGTTGTTTAGAAACAGCACTAATTCCATAGTCATTCTTATCGACTTAGGGGTTCAAAAAAAAAATTACTTGGGCTCAGTATTCGTGTTAATTTCATCAAGAACGCATTATTTTAGAATTCATAAGTAATTTTGGCACGGTTAGATAGAGATGACACAATTAGGGCAGTGACGATGCACCAAGAAGGCCGTAGCACACGTTACATTGCTAATCGACTTGGGGTCCACTTTTCAACTGTCGCACGGGTCTTGAAACGATTCAGAGAGACTGGAGGATACGCAAGAAGACCTGGATCGGGCCGACCACGGGTCACATCAGCGGAAGGCGACCGTTTTATCCGGCTCCAGACTCTCAGAAATCGGCTAATAACAGCAAACGATTTAAGAAACTTGGTCGCTGGTGTCCGAAACTTACATGTTTCGGTATCAACAGTTACGAGACGAGTGAGGAATAGTGGACTGAGGGCACGAAGGCCCATGGTTGGACCACTTCTCTCCAGAGAGCACCGAAGAGCCCGCCTTAGGTTTGCCCAGGAGCACCGAGATTGGACTGTCGATGACTGGAGACGAGTCCTGTTCACCGATGAGACCAGAGTGGTGCTAAACTTTCCTGCGGACGCAGAAGAGTGGGAGGAGGCCAGGTGAGCGATTCAGCCAATGTTGTATAGTCGGATGGGAGCCTTATGGTGTGGGCTCCGTGATGTTCTGGGCTGGCATCTCATGGGAAACTCGAACGGAGTTAGTTTCGATTCGTGGGGGCCCTTTGACTGCACAAAGATACGTGGCAGACATTTTGGAGGATTATGTCATGCCATACATGCCATTTATTGGTGAAAGTGCATTTCTTATGCATGATAATGCAAGGCCACATGTTGCTCGAATTATTAGGGACTACCTAAACGAAATCAATATCGACACATTGCCGTGGCCAACGAGGAGAACTGACCTAAATTGCATAGAACATTTATGGAACAGACTAAAAAGAAGTGTTCGAGGACCAGCACCACTCAACCTCAGGGAGCTTGAGGCTGCCGTTTTGGAAGAGTGGGAAAGATTACCTCAGGAGGCCGTCCAGGACTTGATCAGGAGCATGCCCACAGGTATGGAGGCTGTCATACGAGCAAGAGGTGGCAACACTGGTTATTAGTGTAAGAATAGTCAATTTAATTTTTAAAAAAGTTAAAATTTTGTTTTTTCATTTTTAGGATAAATTTTTATTTTTTTTGTAATTAAAGGAATTATTTTTTTTTTTCTTTTTCTTAAATACACTTTTTATTACTCCTATGTATTTGCATTATAAGACATAATAAGGTATGATTCTCTGCTTCAGTAAAAACCCAGTGAAATTAATAAATTTTAGGGTGTTGCGTTTTTTTGACGAGGAGTGTATATATATAAGTATATTCGCACTCTAGCAGTCGCAGTTTTTATTGGATCGTTACCAAACTCGATTAGTATAGGTTTTATTCAACACTAAAGCTCACGTTTTTTAAGGGATGAAAGTGGTAGGGGGGTTAAGAAGGGGATTTTCGACAATGTGTAATATCTGTGTTAATATTCGCCGTTCTTATAATTTTTGTAACTCACATTTTTAGCAGATTTCCCTTAAGGGAAATCAGCTATTGAGGTTGTACTCACGACGCGATTTTCGAAATTTTTCTTCAAATGTCCATCGATCCTACCCAGGAGATGACGAAAATGAGGTCCGTTCAAAACTGTATATATATATCTATATATATATATATATATATATATATATATATATATTTGTCTGTTACCGCTCTAGTGGTCGCAATTATTGTTTAATCGTTACCAAACTCGATATTTAGTCGTTTTATGTAAAAAGAAAGATCAAGTCGTTAACGGCTGAAATCGGTCAAGGGGGAGGGGGGTTTAGAGAGGAGGATTTTCGAAAATTCGAAATTTCTCCGTTACCATAGGTCGGATCGAAAAATTGTATAGAATCAATCATATTGCAAATAAAATCTACTGTATAATATATAATATTGTATTATACATTTATTCAATATCTTGAATATTAACCGAGATATTTGCATTTTTTAGTTTTCAGCCATCATCAAACCGGCACTTCTACTCATGTTACGTAAACAATACTCTGCTACATAATAAATTACATTATTCGAAGTTTAAATACCAAAAATTGTATTGAAGAGACCTTTATTATACGATATACATGCAAAAATGTTCTGGTGATCCCCCCCCCCCGTCTTAAGGTTTTGGACTACTAAAATTTGATTGATTGAGATAACAATTATTCTGACTCATTATTAATTACAGTACTAGATATAGTAAATAGTTCTCAATAAAATTAATATTTTATATTCTGATATATTTCAGTAATTGTTTTTCTTTCCGGTGTGAGGCGGGCAGGCCCGTTTCTTTACTTTTCTAACCTAACGCTCCCTGTCGGCAGTTTATTGAAATTGGATGAAACATTTCTTATTTCCGTTTGTATTTATTCATGGTGGTGTTGTGTTACCAGTATGTATATTTATCTATTACTAAACTTCACGTGGGAAATCTGCTTAGTTTACGCAGCCCCTGCGTGACGGACTTTTTTCTTTCTTGAACACTATTTGAGATATTTGTATCTTTTTAGTTTTCACTCTTCAGTATTTAAATTTCTTTAGCTCAAGACATAAAAATATTCTTTTAACAATTTTGTACTTTAGAGCTATATTTTCATTGTGCGTGGCCTTGAATCGCTGACGTATATTTTTATCATCAAGTTAACAATTTTATTGCGGATGACAATGGTGTTGAAGAATAGAATAAATTTTAAAAATTGATAATATTTTGCGATTCTCTTCAATCAACGAGCACTTTTTGGAGACACTTGAAAATTCTTAACTTGAACGTCAGTTATCCAGGGCCGTGCATAATGAAAATATAGCTCTAATGTATACTGTTAAAGAATATTTCTATGTCTAGAGCTGAAATTTTTTAAATAAATTTATTAATTGTGAAATAAAATAATAACAAAAAGTCCGTCACGCAGGGGCTGCGTAAACTAAGCAGATTTCCCACGTGAAGTTATACAATAGAGAAATCTCCATACGAGAGCCGAACAGTTACGGCGAAGGGCCGAACTAGCTTTTGGAGGGAAAACTCAAAAATCAAATTTAATAAAAATGCAAATATCTCGGTTAATATTCAAGATAGGGAATAGATGTAGATAACAATATTTATAGTAAATTTAATTTGCAATAAGATTGATTCTATACAATCGATCCTACGTATAGTAACGGAGATATTTCGAATTTTCGAAAATCCTTCCCTCTAAACCCCCCCTCCCACTGGTCCAATTTCAGCCGTTAACGAACTTGATCTTCCTTTTTACATAAAACGACTAAATATCGAGTTTGGTAACGATCAAACAAAAATTGCGACCGCTAGAGCGGTAACAGACAAATATATATATATATATATATATATATATATATATATATATATATATATATATATATATATACAGTTTTGAATGGACCTCATTTTCATCATCTACTAGGTAGGATCGATGGACATTTGAAGAAAATTTTTGAAAATTCCGTCATGAGTACAACCTCAATAGCTGATTTCCCTTAAGGAAAATCTGCTAATAAACGGGTAAGGTTAAATAAAACCGTTTAAAAATAATATTTGAATATCTGCGTTATTATTATAATTGTTATATACTTAAGTGTTCAATTAATAATATTTTTGTTGTGTAATATTAATTATTCCTTATACCAATTAAATTTTTGTCAGAAATAATTAGAATTTTTATTAAATATATTTAACACACTAAAGTTTAAATGCCAATAATTTAAACAAATTATTAATATTCAAAAAACTACATATAAGCAAAAAAAAAGGAAAAAATCCAGAAATAAAATAGGCGCTCTTGGCGAGATTCGATCTCAAGATTTCGTGTTAAAAACGAAAGCACTATCAACTGAGCCAAAGGGGTCTCTTGAAATAGAGGTCTTGGGAACAACTTAAGAACGCCAGGCAAACATTAAAATGTTTTTTTAGACGAACATGTGGGAAGTGTGTTCTCCCCCATTAACAGAATTTGTATTTCATTAGGTACTAAACACTGAAAGATTTTTATTCAAATCAGTGGGGGGAAGGCTATGCACTCCCCTTGTAACCTTAAAGACCGAATATTGTTTTCATAGGAACTTTATCATGCGAAATACTTGACAATTCATTGTGCGATTGCGTCATCAATTACGATTTTCCGTTGTTGTCTCGAAAATGTTTATTCGATCTATACCATACTCGATATTTAACCAATTAAGTAAACACTAAAGATCATAGTTGTTATTGTCTGAAACCCGTACGTGGAAGACTCAGGAGGGGTGGGGGGCGCTAGAAGTTAGGAATTCGAAAATTCAAAGTATCTCCGTTATTATAAGATATTAATGTCATTGGCCAATTTTTTTTTTATACTAGTATTGCTTTACAAGTCTTGTTGTATAATTTTACGTAACTCAAATATAAAGCGAGGTATTTCTTCTTTCTTGTATTCAACTGTACACAGCCTCTACTTGACGGAATTTTTATGATTGGTATATATCTGCAAGGAAGTTCATAGTTCCATGTTTTTTTTTTTCCATTTTCAAAGGTGTTAAACGACGTTACGACACTGAAAAGACCTAATCTCAGGAGTTTCAAACGTGCCAATTCAAACAGTTTTCAGTTCTCAGCCTTTGAACTTTTTGCTTCTAGCTTTACACCGGCCCGGGCCCCACAAAGATAAACGAAACAGTAGAAGTTACTGTATCTTTGACTTCAAAGCGGACAAAAAAAAAAATATAAGGGAAGAACAAAATAAATATATACAGGTTAGGTCTATTATTAGGAGGCTACTGACTGTCTGTGTGCATGCTATAAACTGGCCTAAGGTAGAGCATTTATTCAGACATGGAATGATCTCGCATCAAACGGACCGTTCTATTTGTGAAGCGCCCTCTTTGACTCCTTCTTTCCATATTCTTCGAGGGTTTTACGACATTCCCTCAAAGGTATGTGTCCATTTTTATTTCTATACTTCCTCCGTATTTTTTTATTGTTCAAAATAAACTCAAATCCGCTAAAGGAGAAATAGGATATGTGATGACGCCATCAAATTGTCATTCTAGCCTAAAATCAGACAAGGATTAGCAGTTTTCTGTTAAGGAAAATCAGCTATTGCGGTTGTACTCATGACGTATTTTTTTAAAAATGTCCACAAATGTCCACAAATTAATGTGTGTAGAGGGGGTTTATCACCGTTATTATACGTCGGACCGAAAAATAATTATGAATCAATCATATTGCAAATTACTTTTACAATAAACGTTGTTATAAACAAATATTCTCTATGATGAATATTAACCGAGATATTTGCATTTTTCAGTTTTCAGCCTTCAGCAAACCCCCACTTCTAATCATGTTACATAAACAATACTCTGTTATGTAATAAACCACATTAGAAGCTTATATGGCATAAATTGTTTTCAAGTGACCTTTATTATACGAGATAATTGCAAATATGTTATCCCTCCTCCTTCTTAAGTTCTTGTACTACTAAAATTTGGTTGCTTGAGATAAAAGTTATACTGATCTATTATAAAATACAGTTCTAGATATAGTAAATAGTTTCAAATAAAATTGACATGATATATTCTGATATATTTCCGTAATTGTTTTAGCAGATTTCCCTTAAGGGAAATCAGCTATTGAGGTCATACTCATGACGCGAGTTTCGAAAAATTTCTTCAAATGTCCATCGATACTACCAAGGAGATGACGAAAATGAGCTCCGTTCAAAATTATATATATATATATATATATATATATATATGTCTGTTAACGCTCTAGCGGTCGCAAGTTTTGTTTGATCGTTACCAAACTCGAAATTTAATTGTTTTTTGTAAAAATAAAGATCAAGTTCGTTAATGGCTGAAATCGGACCAGGGGAAGGGGGGGGGTTTTAGAGGGGGGATTTTCGAAAATTCGAAATATCTTTGTTACCATACGTCGGATCAAAAAAAAATTATAGAACCAATCTTATAGAAAAATAAATTTACTATAAATATTGCTCTATACATTTATTCTGTATCTTTAATACTAACCGAGATATTTGCATTTGTATTGTGAGTGTGGTCGGCTATGTTCGGGAGTTTCCGCCGAGCGCTAGTGCGGCCGTTTCCCTAACTACTCGTCCTCGTGAGAATAGGTTACTACTACTGTTATTATTAGGCAGATCTCTCTATTGTAAAATTTCAAATGGGATATCTGCTTAGTTTACGCAGCCTCTGCGTGACGGACTTTTTTCTTTGCTGTGAGAAGTTGGCACACCTGTTTGTTTACGTTTCAGGTGCTTCCAGTTTGGAGGTTTCTTATTATCATTTGTATTTTCTCACTTGATGTTGACGGTGCTATTGTGTTAGCAGTATGTAGATTTATCTATTGTTAAACGTCACGAGAGAAATCTGCTTAGTTTACGCAGCCCCTGCGTGACGGACTTTTTTTAGTTATTCTGAATTAAACCCTCTCTCCTACTCCAGGGACCAAATGAGTCATTCTGTTCCAATTCAACAGAAGAATTTTTGAGTTGTAAAATATCAAAGTATGATAAGTGAAGTCAAATAAAATTGCTCATATTAACAATTCTCATCCCCTTAATACAAATACAAACAATACGTGAATCACAATTAGTCTGGAAGGCGGAAGTCAAAATTTAAAAATTAATAAATACGATTTAAGACAATAATTTATATTTTAAACCCAATTCGTACTATCCATTTTTTTTCGATATAACCAATACAAACGAATATATTGATAAAGTTGTATTTAAGTGCCGAAGTAAAACCCCTCTCCTTGTTGAAAATTTGGATTCTCATATAACCTATGTTATATCTTTGTTTAATTGAATGAGAAATATAAAAATTCATAGAAATCTCAAAGCCGTTTTGCAGATTTCCCTTAAGGGAAATCAGCTATTGAGGTTGTACTCGTGACGGAATTTTCGATTTTTTTCTTCAAATGTCCATCGATCCTACCTAGGAGATGACGAAAATCAGGTCCGTTCAAAACTGTATATATATATATATATATATATATATATATATATATATATATATATATATATATATATATATATTTGTCTGTTACCACTCTAGCGGTCGCAATTTTTGTGTAATCGTTGCCAAACTCGATATTTAGTCGTTATATGTAAAAAGAAAGATCAAGTTCGTTAACGGCTGAAATCGGACCAGGGGGAGGGGGGGGGTTAGAGGGGAGGATTTTCAAAAATTCGAAATATCTCCGTTACCATAGGTTAAATCGAAAAATTGTATAAAATCAATCTTATTGAAAATTAAATACACTATAAATGATGTTATATATATATTTGTTCTCTATCTTGAATATTAACCGAGATATTTATATTTTTCAGTTTTCAGCCTTCAGTAAACCCCCACTTCTTCTAGTGTTACATAAATAATGCTCTGTTATATAATAAAATATATTAATTGAAGCCTAAATACCAAATATTGTTTTCATTGAACTTTTACTTTGTGAGATATATGCAAATACTTTCTGTTGACCCCCCCCCCCTTCTTTTGTTTTTGGATTACTATAATTTGAGTGATTGAGATAAAACTGAGTCTGATTCATTACAAATTACATCACTAGCTTTAGTAAATTGTTTTCAATAAAATTAATATGTTATATTCAAATATATTCCATTAATTGTTTGTCTTTCCGGTCTATCTATGCAGTGCTACGAGGTTGGCTGTTCTGTTTGTTTACAATTGAGCCTTGTATTGTACATTTACTGAGCATTCACGGCTGTGTTACCTGTATGTATATTTATCAATTGTAAACCTTCACGTGGGAAATCTGCTTAGTTTACGCAGCCCCTGCGGGACGGACTTTTTGAGTGATTGAGTAACAAACGGGCGGACATACAGTCAAAAAAGATTTTCAATTTTAATGATATTTTTGCGAATTTGTTGATCCCACGAATTTAAACAGAAAATCAGAGAAACAAACCTTAGAGATGAATTTCTATTGATTGAAGCTTGATATAAAGTAGTTCGCTGCCAAAATATAACGTTTCCAGTATAAAACGCGAGAGATGTAGTTCACATCGTCTGCCGGAATTATTGCCGAATTCAGTAGTAATGAAAATGTTGTAACTCGTCATGAAAATATAACTTTAAAGGAACTAGAATGGAAATCTATTTCCAAATACTGCTTGAACACACAGTGAGCTGATGACCAGACAGTATCCACCAAAATTTTTAATTCTTAAAGTTTTCTGCAGACTTCCCTGGAATAAATATGCATACATTTGCCTCTGACGGCTCTAGCGGTCGCAATTTTTGTTTGCTACCAATCTGGATATTTAAACGTTTCATGTAAAAAGAAAGAACAAGTTCGTTAGTGGCTGAAGTCGGACAAGTGAGAGAGGTGGTCTGTCTTTGTCTTTACTCAAGTATTAAGCGAGTTATTCGTATTTTGTTGCTTTTAGCAGATTTCCCCTAAGGGAAATCTGCTATTTAGGTTGTACTCATGACGCGATTTTCGAAATTTTTCTTCAAATGTCCATCGATCCTACCCAGGAGATGACGAAAATGTGGTCCGTTCAAATCTGTATATATATATATATCAATATATATTTGTCTGTTACCGCTCTAGCGGTCGCAATTATTGTTTAATCGTTACCAAAATCGATATTTAGTCGTTTCATGTAAAAAGAAAGATCAAGTTCGTTAACGGCTGAAATCGGGCCAGGGGGATGGGGGGGGGGTTTATAGGGGAGGATTTTCAAAAATTCGAAATATCTCCGTTACCATAGGTCAAATCGAAAAATTGTATAGAACTAATCCTACTGCAAATTAAATTTTCTATAAATATTGTTTTATACATTTCTTCACTATCTTGAATACTAGCCGAGATATTTGCATTTTTCAGTTTTCAGCCATCAGCAAACCGCCACTTCTACTCATGTTACATTAACAATACTCTGCTACAAAATAAATCACATTATTTGAAGTTTAAATACCAAAAATTGTATTCAAGTGACCTTTATTATACGAGATACATGCAAATATGTCCTGGTGACCCCCCCCCCCGTCTTAAGGTTTTGGACTTCTAAAAGTTGATTGATGGAGATAACAATTATTCTGAGTTATTATTAATTACAGTACTACATATAGTATGCAGTCCTCAATATAATTAATATTTTATATTCTGATATATTTCAGTAATTGTTTTTCTTTCCGGTATGAGGCGGGCAGACCCGTTTGTTTACATTTCTAACCTAACGCTTCCTGTCGGCAGGTTATTGAAATTGGATGAAACATTTCTTATTACCGTTTGTATTTATTCTCGGTGGTGTTGTGTTACCCGTATGTAGATTTTTCTATTATAAACCACACGAGGGAAATCTACTTAGTTTACGCAGCCCCTGCGTGACGGACTTTTCAGTCATCTCCGTCACCCCTCCCCCCTAAAGTACTCATCAGTTTTTTACATGTTAATCGAGTATATGTGGCGAGACGAGATGACAAATGTGCTGTAACAGCAAGTGGGAATTCTGCTAAGTTTACGCAGCCCCTTCGATAAGGACTGTTAGTTAGTTGAAATAATAGTTAATATTGAGCGGTATTCTTTATTTAACTAACCTTTTCCTAGAGGTCGACGCTTTAGTGTTAAATATGCATGTCTATCATTTCTGAGAATCATCCCCCTTTTTTTCTTCCTTTGAGCACTAAGAACCTTAACATTTAGCATTTCCTTATTTTAATTTTTTACTGTCAAGTAAGTAAGTAAACTTATTTTCCTCGTTTCCTTATTTATTTATGTATTTCAGGAATATATAATAAATTACAAAGTGCTTGGAATATATCATTAGCAAGTGTGACGTATAATACAGAACATTATTACATTAATACAGAATATGTTTACATTAGCATGCTTCTACATAGACATTTAAAATAAGATTATAATCGACATTTGTAGTAATATTGAATAATATTGATGTTGAATAGAAAATGATAGTAACAGTAGTAATGAAATCGGACCAGGGGGAGGGGGGGGTTGAGAGATGAAGAATTTTTAAAATTCTTAATATCTCCACTATTTTGAGATGGATCGAAAATTTGTATGGTTATATAATTTTTTTTTATGTACATTTGTTCATTATCTTTATTATTAATTGAGATATTTGCATTTTTTTAGTTTTTGGTCTTGAGAAAACCCGCACTTCTACTCATCTCATATTAACAATATGTTATGAAGCACTTTATTTGAAGCCTAGATATTAAATATTGTTATCATTGAACATTTACGTTTTAAGAAAAATGCGTAAAGTTAACGCAGCGCGCGGACGTTTCTATTTATGAGGTAATAATATAACACAAGAAAACAAGATAGCACGGATAACTTCATTTACGGATTGATTCTATAACATTTTACGATGTGACTAAAAATTACGGAGTTATTTTGAATTTTTTAAGACCCCCCCCCCACTCTAAACCACCAGTACTCCATGTCGGATTTAAACTACTAAAGAAAGTCCGTCACGCAGGGGCTGCGTTTACTAAGCAGATTTCCCACTTTCATCACGTATTAGCATTTATCTCAAAAGTAATTGTTCAATGAGAAATATATTTGGTATTTTGGCATCAAATAAAGTGCTTCATAATATAACTGCTTATTGTTTATAAGACAAGAGTCGGAGTGGGAGATTTACTGAAGGTGGAAAACTAATAAATGTACATATTACATTTGCAATAAGATTGGTTTTATACAATTTTTCGATCCGACGCATAATAACGGAGATATTAAGAATTTTTGCATTCTCCCTCTCTTACCCCCCCCCCTCCCCCTGGACCGATTTTAGCCGTTAACGAACTTGATCTTTCTTTTTGTATAAAACGATTATATATCAAGTTTTGTAACGATAAGACAAAAATTGCGACCCTAGCGGTAACTAACAGATATATATATATATATATATATATATATATATATATATATATATATATATATATATATACATAGTTTGCGAAAATTAAATACATGAATAATACTTCAGAGAGAGAGTCGCGTATTTGGGAAGTGCGAGGTAAATCAAAGAAGCCGACAGAGGGTCGAGCCCCTACTAGACTCGTCCAGCCCACCGTCCAAGGAACCAGACAATTCCCCTTTGATGTATGCCGACGACCTATATAAAGAACTTAAGTTTACATAAAACTTTGAAACATCCAGTTTGTAACGATTAAACAAAATTTGCGACCTCTAGAGCGTTAACAGACAATTATATAGTTTTGAACGGACCACATTTTCGTCATCTCCTGGTTAAGATCGATGGGCATTTGAAGATTTGTTTTTGAAAATTTCGTCCTAAGCACGAACTCATTAGCTGATTTCCCTTAAAGGAAATCTGCTAATAGGAGCATAGGATGATGCCAGATGAGACTGATGCTTGTCCAGTAAATGATAGGAGATTTCCTTTAAGGTAAATCAGCTATTGAGGTTGTACTCATGACGCGAGTTTCGTAATTTTTCTTAAAATTTCCATCGATCCTACTTAGGAAATGACGAAAATGAGGTCCGTTCAAAACTGTATAGTATATATATATAATATATACATATATATATATATATATATATATATATATATATATATATATCAAAACTGTATATATATGCAATTATTGTTTAATCGTTACCAAACTTGATATTCAGTCGTTTTATGTAAAAAGGCAGATCAAGTTCGTTAATGGCTGAAATTGCACCAGTGGGAGGGGGGGGGTTAGAGTTGAGATCGAAATATCTCGGTTACTATACTTCGGATCGAAAAATTGTATAGAATTTATCTTATTGCAAATTAAATTTACTGTATTATTGTTATTTACATTTATTCTCTATCTTGAATATTAACCGAGGTATATGCATTTTTATTAAATGTGGGTGGGTAACGGACGAAAGTGAGTTTCCCACCAAAAGATAGTTCGGCCGTTTTCATAACTGTTTGGCACTCCTGAAATTTCTCTATTGTAATACTTCACGTAGGAAATCAGCCTAGTATACGCAGCCCCTGCGTGGCGGATCTCTTACTCTCCCGGGAATCAGCGTAGTTATTCTGTAGATTCGTTTTGGTTTAGACTTGTGGTTTGTAGTTTGTAATGGCGAGCTAGATGAAGGTTTGTTAAATATAATTTAGGGGTCGATTTGAGAAGGGCTGCACGCAGTCTGTAACACGCAGCTCTCTCTCTCTAGGATTACCGCACTTGTTAATACATCTCAACGTTTGTCTGCAATATACCACCTCGGGATGTTGCAGACAGCTTACTGCTGTATTTGACACTTTTAGCAGGCTTCCCTTAATAGGAATCAGCCACTGAGTTTATGATCGCGACGCGATTTGCGAAAATCTTCAATGATGACGAATATATGATACATACGAGTCTGTTACCGCTCTGGAAACCGTAATTGTCGTTTGATAGCCACCAAACTCGACATATAAACGTTCCATGTAAAAGTGAGAAGCGCGTCCCGTAAGGGCTGCTTAAATTGACAAGAGGAGTGCGCTGTCTTCTCCCCACAGACTTGAACGAAACTTTTTCAGTATGTAGTATCTAATGAAAAACACATTTTGTTAAAGAGAGCGAACTCACTTCTTACGCGTTCGTCTAAAAAAAACATGTTAAAAATTACCTGAAAGTCTTGAGGTGTTGTTAAGGTAATAATTCAAAGGGAATTGGTGGCTCAGTGGTGGTGTCTTGTATTTGTAACCACAACATCTCGAGATCGAATCTCGCCGGGAGCGACTATTCTAGGTTTACTGTAGCCTGAAAATTAAATATTGTAAATTTCTAGGTAAATATTTGAGATCGTTAAAAAGTGTTCATAACACAATTTATACAAAATTAAATTTTCATTCATTTAAACATTGATTATAAAAACGTTTACTATCTTACTCATAATAACAGAGATTTCTCAAATTTTCGATTCCCCCTACTCAACCCCCCCTCCCCCTTCCACCAATATCAGCTGTTAAAACTCTTAAGTTCTGCATAAAATGCTCAAATATCGTGTTTTGGTATTTATAAAAAAAAAAATGTAGAAAACCCTAAGTACAAAATGTGAATAAACAGGTCAAACATGGGGATAGTAAACAGGGAATGGCGTTCACGTGTAGGATTAATACGCCAAGATCTTATCTATATTTTTCCACATGCAAGAAGCTTATGTAAATGAGGATTCGGGTTTTAGATGGACATGAGATATTCAGGAGACACAATTACTAGACGCAAAGAATGAAAAATTGACGCATTTATAGCAAATAATCAATTAAACCTTGATTTTTGTCATTAGTTCGTCTTAAATGATAAAACTAAACGTGTGAACAAACGACCAATATATAGCGTCTTGGTTAGATTGTTAGTGTCATAGCAGAAAAGAAAAATGAAAATGGACTGTATATAGGTGACTATGATTGAACAAGTTACCACTGGTTGGATCAAATGGATTCCATACTCTTATTTGAATCAACGAACATACAGAAACTCGTTATAATAAAACAAAAGACGAACTTGATCTTTCTTTTTACATAAAACGATTAAATACGAGTTTGGTAACGATCAAACAAACATTGCGACCGCTAGAGCGGTAACAGACAAATATATAGATAGATAGATATATAGACTAGCTCAAATACCCGGCTTCGCCCGGGAATTCATTTGAGGCTGAATGGCGATTGTATTTTTTTGGCAAGGCTTTACTATGCACAATATTTTGACATTTACCCTTCCCAGTGTTTAGGGTTTATACCCGTGTTGGCATTTGTTAATAATAAAATTAATTTTTTATGTAAGACTTCAATGTCCTCCATATTGTCATATTTCCCGTTTCCTGAGCATTATGCATAGATTTAAATTATTAAGGACAAAATATTATAATAATATATTATAATTAGAATTAATTATTCCAGGTGAGGTACCTGGTAGTTCATATTGAAAAGTATTGTTGAGAAAATGTCTCTAAATAACAGAATAAACAACTTTTGATAAGTGCATATTTGTGGAAACCCCAATAGGAAACGAAATATCACTACTTTTAATTTCAGGTCTCCCTTATAACCCCCACTCCTGCCCGTCCCTAGAAATGTTAGTATGGCTTATTATAAGGAATGCGTTAGTGCTAATACACATACCGAGTTTTATTTATTTCGGTTGGGTCTTTTGTCCCAAATAAAATTGTTCACTTCCGCTATAGTTATTAGCGTATATCTCGTTTATAATTTAGTATACGGAAAAAGTGTATATAACAAAAGTTACTCTAAATAACAAAATAAACAACTTTTGTTATGTTCATATTTGCCGAAAAACCAATAGGAAACGAAATATCGCTATTTTTAATTTCAGGCATCCCTTATAACCCCCACTCCTGCCCGT
The DNA here is from genome assembly GCA_019009955.1 of Riptortus pedestris. NCBI lineage: Eukaryota > Metazoa > Arthropoda > Insecta > Hemiptera > Alydidae > Riptortus > Riptortus pedestris. The sequence goes on from CM032228.1 coordinate 20,006,450, forward strand.
CCCTAGAACTGTTGGTATGGCTTATTATAATTAAGGCGTTAATGCTAATTCACATACCGAGTTTGGTTTAGTTCGGTTGAGTTTTTTGTGCCAAATAACATTGTTGACTTCCGCAGTAGTTTTTAACGTATAACTCATTTATACTTAGGTATACGACAAAAGTGTATATAACAAAAGTTACTCTAAATAACAAAATAAACAACTTTTGTTATGTGCATGATTGCCGAAAATGCAATAGGAAACGAAATATCGCTATTTTTAATTTCCGGCATTCCTCATAATCCCCATTCCTGTTCGTCTCAGAGAATATTAGCATAGCCTAAAGTCTAAGATAGGTTAGTAGTAATATACATACCAAGTTTCATAAAATTCGGTTCAGCCGTTTATGCGTGAAAAGGTAACAAACAAACAAACAAATAAACAAACAAACAGACACCAAAGAAACAAAATGCAGTTATGGTGTCTGTGACATGTGAAACGAAAAGTTATCGTGAAATTTCGCAGAAAAAATCAATGTACAGACAGAGGTTACAATTTTATATATATATATATAACTAGCTCAGATACCTTTATACATAGGTATACGACAAAAGTGTATATAACAAAAGTTATATATATATATACTAGCTCAGATAATAATTCGGTATACTAAAAAAGTGTATATAACAAAATTTACTCTAAATAACAAAATTTAGGTATACGACAAAAGTGTATATAACAAAAGTTACTCCAAATAACAAAATAAACAACTTTTGTTATGTTTTTATTTGCGGAAAAACCAATAGGAAACGAAATATCGCTATTTTTAATTTCAGTCTTCCCTTATAACCCCCACTCCTGCCCGTACATAGTAATATTGGTATGGCTTATTATAATGAAGGCCTCACTGCTAATACACATACCGGGTTTTATTTAGTTCGGTTGAGTCTTTTTTGGCAAATAATATTGTTGACTCCCGCTATAATTTTTAGCGTATAACGCATTTAAACTTCGGTATACGACAAAAGTGTATATAACAAAAGTTACTCTAAATAACAAAATAGACAACTTTTTTTATGTGCATATTTGCCGAAAACCCAAAAGAAAACGAAATATCGATATTTTTAATTTCAGGCTTCCCTTATAACCCCCACTCCTGTTCGTCTCAGAGAAAATTAATATAGCCTAAAGTCTAAGTTGGGTTAGTAGTAATATACATACCTAGTTTCATAAAATTCGGTTCAGCCGTTTATGCGTGAAAAGGTAACAAACTAACAAACAAACAAACATACACGAAAGAAACAGAATGCAGATATGGTGTCTATGACATGTGAAACGAAAAGTTATCGTGAAATTTCGCGAAAAAAATCAATGTACAGACAGAGGTTACAATTTTATATATATATAGATTTGAATGGACCTTATTTTTGTCATTTCCTGGGTATGATCGATGGACAATTGAAGAATATATGTACATCCAGCGACATACGATTTATGACAACGAATTTAATTGATAATATTTCTAATTTATTTTAACCTCTTTTAATATTTATTTGTAAATATTTGTTTTATGTTGGTTCTTGTCAATTTTTGTGTAGTTTGATTGCAGCGTTGTTTTTGTAAAGTATCTTCGTTTTTTTCATTTTCTATTTCTGTGATTTTTGGTACCTTTTTATTTTGTATTTTGTGGTTCCTTGTTGTTCTTTATTTTTTTTTGTTTTTCTATTCTGTGAGTTATTTTCTATTGAAGTTTAGCAAAGGGGGGAAAACAGAAGTAGGGATAAAGAGAATAGATGTCTGTAATAAATAAATAATTTATTACCTCGGATAAAAAAAAATTAATAATTTCTTGTTTGATAAGAAATAAATAAATTAAGAAAGAAAGATAAGGGAGCCGCCACACGTATCCACCGCTTTTCTCAATGTATAAAACACGTGCCAGAAAGTAATAAGGAAAAAAAAAATGAAAAAGGTAATTCCGTGGTTATCCCAGTGTTGCCGGTAAACAAAAATAATATATTTAATTATTATTATTATTATTTTTTAACATCGACTTTTTGCAAGTCTGGCTAATTAAGAAATATATTTAATTATTAATTTTAGATTTAATTATTATTTGAACTGCTGGTAACACTAATCAGCTGGGCGCAACCTTCATACAGCAGTTAGTGCGGGGGCTATGTTTGGCTGCTACACTATTTATATTTTGCGTTTTTAATATTTTGTTTATGTTGTTTTTTTTTTGTTTCTAGCAACATTGTATGTATATAAATAAATAATTAAATATCCTTTCTAAAAATTTATGGGTGACCAAGAAATATAAACTATTCCTGGCAAATTTGACGTTTGTACATTGGTTCAGTCTCTCACTACTTTTTTAAGAAAAGAAATCTGCTAAAAGAAACTAAAACTTATTAAATGTTATAAACACAACGATGTTGAAGAGTATTGCAAGCTTTTATGAAACAACCTAATCTGGTGGCTTCCCAGGAATTCGCGTGGACCAAAATCGATGCGAGAGCAATTTAGCTCTGACCCACAAAAGTATGAATCAGCCTAATTGAATTCTTATTCCCCAGACGACTCGAGTATTACATATCTCGGACGGAAACTTTTGTCGAACTGCGCACAACTTGGAAATGGCTTTACAACTCTCTTGAAACTTGAGACAGAGTCAGAGGCGTAAAAACCCCAAGAAGACTGGCATTCTTGTTTTTAGCGGTTATCCTCGGAGGAAAATCAGCTATTGAAGCTGTACTCGATATCCAGTGAGTTCAAGTTTGAGTAGCGAAGCGTCATTAAATGTTTGTGTAAAGAAGGACATTCTGCAAAAGAAATTTATTAAGGAATGGTGAATGTATATGGTCACGATTTTCCCACTTTTTCTACAGTCACTAGGTGATATATGCCAATACTTCTACTTGATAGTTTACGACGACAAGTAGACGAACTTGCCAAATCAGCTACTCAAAAAAGAACTCACAACACATACTTTACATATCAAGATATTCAAGCCCAAGCAAAATATATGATACTCAACTCATGGCAGAAAACTTGGTTTACCACAACTGACAACAAATTTCGAGAACTGAAACATACACTTGGTGAATGGCCTTCCACAAAAACGTTAATTAGAAGAGATGAAGTAGTTTTAACGAGGTTGAGAATTGGCCATTCACGACTAACTCAAACTTACCTACTTACTGGAGAAGACGAACCCTACTGCCAACACTGTAACTGTAGACTTACTATAAAACACATACTTACTGACTGCTATCTAAGGACTCACATAGACCTACCATACACTTTGACTGAATTACTACATGACTGTAGCCCGTACATAGACCGCGTACTACACTACTTGAAACAAAACAACATTTTCAAAAAATTATAATGTAGGGCAATACTGAAATTATATGCAGAAATGAGCATACTTACATAAATATAATAATTATATGTTATATGTTAAATATGTTATATGTTAAATATGTTGTACGTTAAATATGTTATATGCTAAAAATGTTATATGTTAAATATGTTATATGTTAAATATGTTATATGTTAAATATGTTATATGTAAAATATGTTATATGTTAAATATGTTATATGCTAAATATGTTATACGTTAAATATGTTATATGATAAAAATGTTATATGCTAAAAATGTTATATGTAAAATATGTTATATGTAAAATATGTTATATGTAAAATATGTTATATGTTAAATATGTTATGTGTTAAATATGTTATATGTTAAATAGATTATATGTTAAATAGATTATATGTTATATGTTAAATATGTTATATGTTAATTATTATGTTGTATGTTAAATAACTGATTCGTCGCTAAATCGTCCCAGTTGTGAAATGCGATTATTGTGTGAATAAATAAAATAATCGGGGGAAATCAACTATTGTAGTTGTACTCATGACGCTATATTTCCTAAAATGTCCATAAATCCTATCTCCAAGATGCCGAAAATGTGGTCCGTTCAGGTCTGCTAACGCTCTGTGTCGAAATGTTTGTTTGATCGTTACCAAATTCGATATTCAATCGTTGAATGAAAAAGTCCGTCACGCAGGGGCTGCGTAAACTAAGCAGATTCCCCCACGTGAAGGTTTACACTAGAGAAATTTCACGAGAGCCAAGCAATCAAAGAAACGGCCGACCGAGCTTTCGGCGGGAAAGTCACTCTCGTCCGTTAGCCATCGATTGACCCGTTAACGAACTCGATCTTTCTTTTTACATAAAACGACTAAATATCGAGTTTAGTGACGATTAAACAAAAATTGCGATCGCTAGAGCGGTAACAGACAAATATATATATATATATATATATATATATATATATATATATATATATATATATATATAGAAAGTCCGTCATGCAGGGGCTGCGTAAACTAAGCAGATTTCCCACGTGAAGCTATACAATAGAGAAATCTTTATACGAGAGCCGTTTCTCTATACGTTCGTTATCGGCCCACTTTTAATAAAAATACAAATATCTCGGTTAATATTCAAGATAGAGAATATATGTATAGAACAATATTTATAGTAATTTTAATTTTCAATAAGATTGGTTCTATACAATTTTTTGACCGGACGTATGGTAACGAACATATTTTGAATTTTCAAAAAACCTCTCCTTTAAACCCCCCCTCCCCCTGGTTCGATTTCAGCCGTTAACGAACTTGATCTTTCTTTTTACATAAAACGACTAAATATCGAGTTTGGTAACGATTAAACAATAATTCCGACCGCTAGAGCGGTAACAGACAAATATATATATATATATATATATATATATATATATATATATATATATATATATATATATATACAGTTTTGAACGGACCTCATTTTCGTCATCTCCTGGGTAGGATCGATGGACATTTGAAGAAAAATTTCAAAACTCGCGTCATGAGTACAACCTCAATAGCTGATTTCCCTTAAGGGAAATCTGCTAAAAAGAAATATCAAGTTCGATAATGGCGGTGTTTTCAAGAGAGGAAATTTTCAAAATTTCAAGTATTTCCATTATTTTATTTATTTATTTATTTGGAGCTTCGCAACTGTGGCGATATTGCTCAGGAAAAAACCTGTGTAAAATTAAAAAAAGTCCGTCACGCAGGGGCTGCGTAAACTAAGCAGATTTCCCACGTGAAGTTTTAGAATAGAGAAATTTCAGAATAGAGAGTCAAACAGTTACGGGAACGGCCCGAACTAGCTCTTGACGGAAACTCGCGACTAGACCCGAAGTTAGCCGATCTCATCTCAAAAGCTGAAAACAGAAAAATGTAAATATCTCGGTTAATATTCAAGATACAGAATAAATGTATATAACATTATTTATAGTAAATTTAATTTGCAATACGATTGATTCTATATAATTCCCCCCCTCCCACAAGTCCGATTTCAGCCATTAACGAATCTTTATTTTTGTATAAAACGACTAAATATCGAGTTTGGTAACGATTAAACAAAAATTGCGACCAGTAGAGTGGTAACAGACAAATATATATATATACATAATTTTGAACGGACCTCATTTTCGTCATCTCCTGGGTAGGATCGATGGACATTTGAATTAAATTTTCGAAACTCGCGTCATGAGTACGACCTCAATAGCTGATTTCCCATGAGGGAAATCTGCTAAAACCAAACAAAATTAAATAAAAACGAAAATAAAACAACATAACAGAAATTGAACAAGAAAAACAGAAATGCTACATGAAACAGAAATTGACATAAAAACATAAAAAAATGGAACGTAAAACAGAGATGGAAACCAAAAACAGAAATGCAAAATAAAACAAGAAATAAAAAAACAAAATTGGAACAGAAAACAGAACTGAAACGAAAAAGAAAACTTAAAACAGAAATGGAAAACAAAAACAAAAACAGAAATGGAATACAAAAACAAAAAAAGAAATGGAACACAAAAACTTAATGGAAAACGAAGAATAGACATGGAACACAAAACAGAAATAGAAAACATAACGGGAACAAAAAACAGAAACGAACCAAAAAACTAAAATCCAATACAGTAAAGGAACAAACAAAATATTGAATCCAAAACTAATTACAAAAACTAAAAGGTGGGAATTACAAAAAAGAAGAAAGAGTCACTTTGGATAATAGTGTAATGAAATAAAAAATAATAATCAAAATAGAATAAAAATAAATAAATTGATAAATAAAATGAATATGTATGTATGCAGATGACTTCGCGTACTCGATATTTAACCGTTTCACACAAAAAACAAAACAAAAAAAACAATAAAACGTATTTATTAAAGTGGAAATTGTACCGTGAGGTTTGGGGGATTCGAAAATAAGAAAGTCATCCATCTATACGTTAGTATTTCTGGCGTCCAAAAATATTGTGAAGCTCTCGCCAACAGACTAATGCAGTTGTTCTTGAAAACATTTGTTTTCAGACGAGTTATTTGTACTTTTTTCGGGTTAACTTGATGCAAATTCATCACTAAACGTCTCATGTCAAACCTAGATTACATGTCTAGTTTACAATGCCTTCTAGTTAAGGGAGAAATGTGGAGAAGGATGTGACCTGAGACTTTTCTCACCTTCGTGCTCAGCGACGAAATTGATGTAGCAATATATTTGCAGAGGGTTTTGGAGCCATTGTCATGAGTGAATCGGACTAACGGCTGGGATAGTTCGGTCTAAGTGGGCCATCTTGATGCCTCCAGAGATAGTGGTCTAGATAATGATCCTGATGGCCTTGGCAGCAAATGCATTCCTCCTCCCACTAGTCTAGGGCTAGATAGTTATGGAGATTCACACTCACTGTCTCAGCCGTTTGCCGCATCCTTCAAATGGGATGCTAAAATGGGATATCCTTCCTTCCTTTTGAGAGATCATTTAGTCTGATTTTAGCACATTTCCACTGAAGGAAATCAGCACTTGAGGTGGCGATTTTCGAAAAACAACTTTAAAGATACATTGACCCTAGCCAGTAGATGAAGTGATGTCCCTTAGAACGATTTATATACATGGGGTATCACAAGGAGATAGATTGCGATAACATTCATTTATTTTTTGCCACATTATGTAATTTAGCGCTCTATAGTGTTATCTGATAGCTAACCAGGTCCCTACATGGTGCACGCCCTTACGTCGGTTCTAACTAAACTTCTCGGGTTCACTACTGCTTTCTGAAATTTCTTCTTGGAGTTCGCTATCAAGGTAATTCTAATAGTCTTTCTCAGGACCGGTCTCGCTTTCTGGACACACCTAATCTCTGAGAGTTCCTAATGCCTCTTTTCCGAACCTTAGTTTTCTCCGCCCATCCCTTTACCAACCACCACTAGTTTGATGACCATTCTGACGGCCCTTTTCAGGGCCACCCATATCAAACAATAGCACTGATTTTCTCCAGCTACCAACCCACGGGAGATCCCGTGATGACGTGATTTTGGTAGGATTGAACTGTACCATCGCCCAATCGCAGTTACCAGTAAAGGAAATGATTCGTGTAGACAGATGGCATGGACGAAGCGGCTGAAGATGAAATCCCGTTAGAGGAAGCTATAACTTTTAGGATAATTAAGAGCCTAAGACAGAACTTAAAAACAGCCCAACGACAGGTGATAAAGAAATTGAAGAAGAAAGAGAATTGTTTCGTGATTAGAGCTGGTAAGGGAGTAACGCCCCAGTAAGAGAGTTCATCGAGCTAATGAAGGAATGACTAGAATCTGTCCTTCGAGTGGACTTCAAGGTATGCTTTACCCCTTTAACATTCAGTTCAAAGAGGAGCAGTGCCAACAGAAAGGCGGCATGGGCAATGGATTATTGTCTGTGGAAGCCAACCTTTTCATTAAGAACTTCGAGATGAAAGCAATGACGGAGTTCCACCCAAAAGCGATTGGAGATGCCAGATGGCCACATGGCAACAACTAGCTTGACGATTTTCTTATATACCTTAACGTCCAACACACAGATTTACAATTCACGAGATACAAAGCAATAAACATCTGGCAGTTTATCGGAAACTCACTTCCATTGGGAGAGACGTCCAATCGCTACCCAGGACCAAAAATATGGTCCATGACTATCTGGCAATCGTAGCTTTTAAGTTGTGCATCAACCAACACTTATGAAGAATGAGATCGATACTGTCACCACCTAGCAAGCGGCTGTAGGTGGAAGGGGGTCAAAAGAAAGCTTAAGAGGTGGTAATGTGTCATATAGACTGTACACGTCAACAACGGAGACCAAACAAGAAAACTATATGCCGATTTAATTTGTCAGTGGCGTGAGCGAAAGAGTGAAGAACATAGGCTGGAGTATCGGAGAAGTAGAAAACTCTCAAGAGCTAAGCAGGAGGAGGTTAGAGGGGGTGGAGTTAGAAAATTCTACAAATCTCTGATATTTTACGTAGATATAGAGGATGTGTTGAGATGAGTTATACCATAGCGTGGTAATTCTGCTTATTTACGAAGCCCTTGCATGGGGGACGTTTTAGCAGATTTCCCTTAAGAGAAACCAGCTATATGCGATTTTCGAAACATTTCCTCAAATGTCCGTCGATCCTACTCAGGAGATGAAAATGAGGCCCGTTTATAACTGTATATACTTGTCTGTTACCGCTCTAGCGGTCGTAATTTCGGTTTAATCGTGATCGACTTCGATATATAAGCAGTTCATGTAAAAAGGAAGATCAAGTTCGTTAACGGCTAAAATAGGATTTGGGGAAAGTTCAAAATACCTCCATTGTTATGCGTCCGATCAAAAAATTGTTTAAAATCAATCATATTGAAAATGTAATGCTGAATAAATGTTGGTATGTACATTTTCTTGATCGCATCTTCTTGTAAATTATCTTGATTGCTAACCGAGATATTAGCATCTTTTAGTTTTCAGCCCCCACTCCTACTGTTATAGCAACAATAAGCTTTTATATTATGAAGCACATTATGTGAAGCCTAAATACCAAACATTGGTCTCGTTGAACTTTTACTTTTTTAAATAAATGCAAATACGTAACGCACATGGTAAATCTGCTTAGTTAGTTAGTTAGTCTGCTCCCGGGTGACGAACTTTTCGCCATAATGCTTCTATTAGCTACATCCTCGAAAAATGGAGCCCATGAGATGTTAGTGGAGAGTTCATCTAGCCAGAGATGGCTCTCCAATATCCGGCGCAGGTTCTAATAAGCTGGCGGTGACTTGTAATAACTACTTGGACCCCGTGAAGGGGGGGGGGATATGAAAGGTGATATAGACCCTTCTAGCTGGGGGTCCATGCATATAAGCGGCCATCCCCTCAGTGGCCCACTTCCGTCTCGTCCATATTTTAAAAGGCGGTCTCTTTATGCGGCCACACGATCTCCTAGTTGCTTTTATGACGACCTCGTCTCCTCCACGAGCTCCCCGCTAACAATCTTCTCGAGTGCTTCTTATGGCTTATTCCACCGGGCTCAAGCAGGTATATTAATATTCCAGACCCATTTAGTCTAGACTTTGAACTTGAGGGCTCAATGTCATTCAGCTGGCGGGGCAAAGCAAAATTGTATTATAAAACTAGAACTTGATGGGGTCATACCGGATTAATATATTCTAGTCGCTCTAGAAACTATTCACACACACACACACACTCTCTTAATGAGAGAAGACGAAACCACTTTACCCAAAGAAAATAATTAGGATTCTTAAGTTTATATTTATTTATTCTTACAATAGTCGCACTTCGCGACTGGGGCGATTTAGCGACGAATCAGTTAAATTCCTACAATCACTATATTATATTTACGTAAGTATGCTCAGTTCTGCAAATATTTTCAGTATTGTCATACGTTATAATTTTTTGAAAATGTTCTTATGTTTCAAGTAGTGTAATGCGCGGTCTATATGCGGACTACAGTCATGTAGTAATTCAGTGGAAGTGTATGGTAGGTCTATGTGAGCCTTTAAATAGCAGTCAGTTAGTATATGTTTTATATTAAGCCTACAGTTACAGTGTTGGCAGTAGGGTTCGTCTTCTCCAGTAAGTGTGAGTCAGTCGTGAATGGCCAATTCTTAACCTCGTTAAAAGTTCCTTTCTGAGGAACCTCTGAGGAGCCATTCACCAAGTATATCTTTCAATTCTCGAAGCTTGTTATCAGATGTGGTAAACCAAGATTTCTGCCGTGAATTGAATATCATATGTTTCGCTTGGGCTTAAATACCTTGATGTGTACAATATGTGTTGTCGTGAGATTTTAGAAATATTATAACACATAATCAGAGACCACAGAGTTTATAGAAATAGTATAACACATAACCATAAAACAATATTCAAGAATATGCTTCAAACCCCCAGAACAAAAATAAATATTTCGAAAAACCTATCATTTTCTGAGGTAAAACTCTTTAACGCTGTGACGGCGGGTAGAGGGTCAGAGTGATCCTTTCCTAGCCCAGTCCATCTCACCATAGGCTGGTGTGTAGAAATTAAAAAGAAAATATATATACAAAAAAAATGCCGGGTTGTTGATAAACATTGAATTATATTGTACTTATTTCGACAAATAAGAGTATTGTTAAATATATGCTTATAAATAAATGAAATAAATTAAACTCTACTGAATTATAAAGGTAAATTAAGAATTAACTCTTAATTCCAAATATTAAAAAAAAAGGATTATTTGAATAATTGAATGAGGTTATTTCATTAAAAGAAGAAAGAAAAAAAAAAAAAAAAAAGAAATTAAATAACATTCCTAAACGGTCTTGGACCTTGAATAATTTTCCTTTTTTTGGATTATCTAAAATTACCATATATTATGTACATATATAATCTACAATAGAAAGACGATGATCGCCTTGAGCAAAGTCGATTCAATGAGGAAGAAGAAACTCACAGTCTTGGTGAAGGCGGGAGAGGAATCAGGTACCTGATACTGGAATTAAATGGCATTCCACCAATTTTCTTTTTCCTGGAACTGCTGGGCTCCAAGAAGAATGTTCCAAATGTGGAAAAGTCTTGAGCGCGTTGAAGACGTTCTTGGGACGGGAGGACGCTGGAGAGTGCTGGCTGGAGACGCTTGGCCGGTAGAACAACAGACTCTTGACGCACGTCGATTGTCATCAGCTGGCTGCCGATACGCGCCGAGCGATCCCGACTACCGCCGATTCCCGCCATTCACTACTTAATAAACTAAATACCTATATTATTTATACTTATAGCTTACTATTATTATTTAATTAATAAATATAAATTTTTACATTATGTGTTGGCCGCAACAAACGCTAAAGCGTTAAAAAAATATTTTGTTCTTTAAAAATAAATTAAAGAACTTCATTTATGAAAGACTTCAATAAAGTCAACATATTGGAAGAAATAATATAATGTCAGCCAGAATTAAATAGTTTAAATCCCCAACAGTTTCCGAAACACAAGTAAAAATTCAGCATGACTTTCTAAATAATAGAATATAAAAATTAAATAATCGGAATGGTGAACCAGTTTACATTTCTATGAAAAGAAATAATGATATTAATGATTGAAACAAAATAAAAAATGAGGGGGTGGCTGGAAATTCATAACTTCTGCATTTACTTTTAGCTTATTATCGAGGAAGAGTGAATCCTGATTCACCTACTGAGTTCTGTTTAGTTCGGTTTAGTCATTAGCGCCCAATAAAATTGTTGACTCCTCTCTTTTATCTCTTTTATATTTTGCTAAACGCCAAAAGTTTAAATGACAAAAATTACTCTAAATTAAAAAAAAAAGAACAACTTTTATCATGTGGAAGTGTGCCGAAAAACCAATAGGAAACGAAATAACGCGATTTTTCTTTTCAGGACTTCCTTGTCCCCCACTCCTACGGCCTCCAGATAAAAATCTTCTCCATGAACGGGAGATAGACTGTTACCACACTCTCTTTGATCTTGCAGAGACTCATTTCTGAATTTTAGCTGCAAGCACATAGTACACTTTCTTTTATAATAAATATTGATTGTAAAATTGATAGATATTATAAAATATCTATCGTGTAATGTATACACGAATTTGACCTAACTATATAACGAATTTATTGTATAAGTATAAACGTTATTTAATAATATACTAGGAAATTAGTTGATATAATATCAATATTTTTTCTTATAAGCAAAAAAAAAAAAATTGGCGTATCTTATTATGTGGTTTATAATTATTGGAAATAAATTCATTACAAATAAAAAAAATTTAAAAAAATCCATCATGCAGGGGGTACGTAAATTAAGCAGATTTCCCACCTTCTGGTATAACACACTATCATCACTCATATCTACACACATTTCCTATTTCTATGAAAAATCCTGTTGAGGGGGGATCGGAGGAGGAGGGGGGACTGATGTCTGAAAACAAGAACGTACAAATTAAACGAAAATTGTAGGCATCAGTAGATTAACAACTTTGGTTCTTTAACATTCACGATCCCACTCATAATAACGGAAATATTTTGAATTTTGGAATTCCCCCCTCTAAACCTCCACAATTCCAACTCAGATTTCAGCCAATAACATATATGATATTTAGTGTTGACGGTTAACCCTAAAATACTAACCTACGTAAATTTTACTCATAGAGTACAGGGAAACACATGCCACCATTTTAGAAATGTAGCTGGCGCTTCCTGGAGCCAGGTATACTTCCTCCATTTAGTAATATTTGAAACGCGTTAAAGGTCACATTTGTTTATCAGCCCAGTCCGGAGCGGTACATCATCAAAGTAAAGACGGTGCGTAAAATTTACGCATAGTTATTAATAAGAGAATATTATGTGTGTAATATTTACTCCCAATTAGAGTATTAATATTACTGGAGTATTTTTTACTCATAGTTATTAATAAGAGAATATTATGTAAGAAATATTTACTCATAGTTATCAATAAACATTAGTGATTTTTTAGAATGGCTACAGTAATAGTTGTGAAATAATTTGGAATTTTTTATTATAATTCTGTTTTTGCAAACTGACCATTATTCTGAGAATGGAGGAGCATAGAATTACCAGTATTAAAGAATTCTGGAGAGTTTTTAATGAAGATGCCATTGATGAAGAAGAGGAAGATATACTGGAGATTAATTCAGATGACAGTGACGCAGACCCTGATTATATTCATGGAGATGAGGATACATGTCAGGAGAAGGATATTGAAGAGCAGGTATTCTATAATAGATTTTGATAATGAAGAAACAATTTCTACTCCTCAACCAAAAAGGGGGAAAAGATCTTCCACAAAGGAAAATTCAAAGCATTCCTCCTGATTAGTCACAAATCCCGATTATCTCATTACCATGAGAAGAGGTGCGAGGTAGGAATGGTTTTACCTGGCAAACAACTAAGCCAAGTAGAATTTCTAAAATACCTGTAAAAAATATAATAATATAATGAGAAAGTGGGGAAACACCTACGCACTCACAAAATGAAGGCCAATTACAAAGGTCCAAAGAAATATTGTACATTTTGTTCATACAAGAAGAAGAGGTATACAACTACATACTGCGTAAAATGTTTTAAATCCAAATGTAGTGAGCACCAAGTAAAATTCTGTTCGGAATGTGGATCAATTTAAAAAAAAAATTTACTCATTATTTTTATATTGTATTATTTAATTTTTCAATTTATTTGCACCTATATTTGTAAATATGTTAACAATTAAATACACTGAGATTATAAACACATGTCTAGCAATCTATTTCTAGTCTATTCCGCCTAGGAGTAAAATTTACTCATAGTTAGTAATACACAACTACGAATTAAGGTTAGTATTCTAGGGTTAAATATCGAATGTGGCATAGATCAAATAAACATTTTTGAGACAAGTAATCTTAATTGGTGACGTCCTCGAGCAACGATATTATATACATATTGAAAGTGGTCCATGATATAACAGCAAATCGTTAATATGGGGGGCTCAGGTTAGCCATGTGAGTTAAAGCGTTGACCTTAATCTCACATGGCAAACCTGGAGTGGCGAGTTCGATTCTTGCCTGGGCAAAGGAAATTATTTAGTGACGAAATTCATTAAATAAAATCCTAAATCCCACCCTGGCCAGAAGAGGGTGGTAACCTGTAGATAACCCGTCCCAATTAGGCTCAGTTTCAAAAAGTGGACGTTAATAATTTTTTATTTTATTTATTTATTATGTAGAGCTCCGCAACTGTGGCGACTTGGCTCTTCTTAAACATGAGGGGAAAACAAAACAAAAACAAAAAACATGTAAACAAAAAAACAAAACAAAGTTATAAGAAATAATATTAAACAAACAAAAGAAGCACGAACACAACAAAATAACAAGAAACATGTAAACAAAATAACACAAAAGGAACAAGAAACACGAACACAACATAGAACTAAAAACAGTTGTTAAATAAATAAGTGAAAAGAAAACTTGGTGACTTTGAAACAAAATTATTCATAAAAACAGTAATAATAAATTTCAATAAAATTAAAACACACACACACACACACACACACACACATGCACTCACACACATTAAAAAATTTTAAAATATGGAATTAAATATTCTCAAACTGCCCAATTGTTTTTAAATATGTCAGAATCGTGGCAATAGGTGGGCTACCCTCAGTCAGTAGTTCCTTCAAGTCGTGTGGAATGTTTAAGTAAGTTCGTAATCTGCATTCTGTAAGTAAGTGTTTTATACTTAGTTCTGTGTTGCAATGAGTACAAGTAGGCTTGTCTTTTCTTTTCATTATGTAAGAATGTGTCAGGTATGTATGTCCAATACGTAATCTTGTGAGCACGACTTGGTCTCTTCTTGAATATACGTTCTGTCTCTTTGTCCATCCAGTAACATTGCGTTTTATTTCCAATAGTTTGTTGTCAGTACGTAACCAGTGTTTTTGCCAGTCTTGGAGTATTTTTGTTTGTACAATCTTGTTGAGGTCTGTTGGTGTTAGTGTAATTATGTCAGTAGTAGTCATTTTTGTTGCTAGTTTTGTATGATTGTCGAAATCAGTCATTTGTTTAATGTCCTTGTGTCCGGGTAATATTTTAAAATTGCAAGTGTTTAGTGCGTGTAATAGTTCTAGTATTTTTGTAATTAGTGGGTGATTAGAGTAGATGTTTCCTAAGGAAAATAAAGAACTTAAAAGAGTCTGTGCATAAAATTACTTGATGTGATCTGTTTTAATTTTATTTATTCTGTAGCATTTATAATAATAATAATTCGTCTATATAATAACCGAGTGTTATTATATGCATATAATAATAACAGTACATATATATGCATATTTTTGGCATCTCCTGGGTCGGATCGATGGCTATTGGAGGAAATTTGTGGAAATTCTCGTAATGAGTACCACTTCAATAGCTTATTTCCCAAAAGAGAATTCTGTTAATAATAATAAAAAAAAAATAATTTAATAACAGACGTGGCATATAATTTTTCTTTAAATAACGTGAAATGTCCACCACACAAGAGCTGCTAAAGGGAATGACGCCCTGATTAACGCATCTCATTAATTCTCTGTTTCTCCCGTAGTAAGAATCCTAAACAAGCAGTGAAATTCTAAAATGAATTCAATAGGCTAATGACTAAATTTGTTTCTCCGCAATGCCGTCATTCTACACGAGCAGGAATTTACAGAAGACGAATACCATTTCAGTCAAAAAATACAAAAGTAATTCGAAGAAAAATAATCTTTAATTTCAAGAAGATGTAAGTAAAACAGAACGAGCTCTGGAAATAGAGGAACATTTTATTTTTTATAATACTAAATTGAGAGGGGGAGTTACTTCAAAGTGAAAATGATGATTCAATTTCATTTTCATTTTTTCCTTTGAAATATAAAACATATATGCCAGTCTGGCCTAAATTCTTCAAAGGATTAAATCGTATCCTCCGATGAAAGCTTCTGCCTACTTCAGGTCTTATGTACTTTCGACAATGCCGTTGGCTGTCCTAAATTTATATTTGCATTTAAAAGAAGAAGACAAACACGAATGTGATAAAATCGGTAGTAACTATATATATTTTTATATTAAAAATATTGTAAATTTTAATATACACCAGTAAGAAGTCTATATTCCAGATTCCCACTGAGTAAGATACACTAATGATCTCATCTCACAGCTGATTCTGACTGAAAACAAGAAAGTAGGAATGCCTCGCTTAATATTTGAGTTAAGAAAAAATGCATAGAACAACTATTGTAGAGCGTACAAGATTTGTTCTGTAGCTTTTTACGAACTACCCCCCCCCCCACCAAATTGTTTACTTCCTACTTTTGGCTTCCAAAAACTATCTCAGTTTTCTATGAAAGTCACTTAATAGAAAGGAAAAATATTTGAATTAAATTAATGATGATTATATCATTATTTTAATTTTGAATTAAAGGAATGAACATTGTTAACGCCCCTTATCTTATATTTTTTATCCTACGTTGGTTCCACACATATTATTACTACATTGATTTCACACTTATAAGTATTACATGGGGTTCACACTGATTAAACACCTTGTAGACTTCACACTAATTAATAATACATAGGTTTCACACTTATTGATACAACTCAGTCAATTAACATGGATTTCACACTTATTAATACTACATAGCTTTCACAATTATTAGTATTGCACAGGTTTCAACCTTATTAATACTACATAGGTTTCACACTTATTAATACTACATTGATTTCTCACTTATACGTATTACACGAGGTTCACACTTATTAATACTACATAGATTTCAAACTTATTGATACAACTCAGTCAATTAACATGGATTTCGCACTTATTAATACTACATAGCTTTCACAATTATTAGTATTGCACAGGTTTCAAACTTATTAATACTACGTAGCTTTCACAATTATTAATACTACATTGGTTTTACACGAGGTTACACTGATTAAATTCCTTGAAGCCTTCACACTTATTAATACTACATAGGTTTCACACTAATTATTAAAACATTGGTTTCACGTTTATTAACATGAATTTTACACTTATTAATACAACGAAGCTTTCACAATAGCTTTCAGACTAGGTTTCAGACAGAGTAATACTACATAGGTTTCAGACAGAGTAATACTACATAGGTTTCAGACAGAGTAATACTACATAGGTTTCAGACAGAGTAATACTACATAGGTTTCAGACAGAGTAATACTACATAGGTTTCAGACAGAGTAATACTACATAGGTTTCAGACAGAGTAATACTACATAGGTTTCAGACAGAGTAATACTACATAGGTTTCAGACAGAGTAATACTACATAGGTTTCAGACAGAGTAATACTACATAGGTTTCAGACAGAGTAATACTACATAGGTTTCAGACAGAGTAATACTACATAGGTTTCAGACAGAGTAATACTACATAGGTTTCAGACAGAGTAATACTACATAGGTTTCAGACAGAGTAATACTACATAGGTTTCAGACAGAGTAATACTACATAGGTTTCAGACAGAGTAATACTACATAGGTTTCAGACAGAGTAATGCTACATAGGTTTCAGACAGAGTAATACTACATAGGTTTCAGACAGAGTAATACTACATAGGTTTCAGACAGAGTAATACTACATAGGTTTCAGACAGAGTAATACTACATAGGTTTCAGACAGAGTAATACTACATAGGTTTCAGACAGAGTAATACTACATAGGTTTCAGACAGAGTAATACTACATAGGTTTCAGACAGAGTAATACTACATAGGTTTCAGACAGAGTAATACTACATAGGTTTCAGACAGAGTAATACTACATAGGTTTCAGACAGAGTAATACTACATAGGTTTCAGACAGAGTAATACTACATAGGTTTCAGACAGAGTAATACTACATAGGTTTCAGACAGAGTAATACTACATAGGTTTCAGACAGAGTAATACTACATAGGTTTCAGACAGAGTAATACTACATAGGTTTCAGACAGAGTAATACTACATAGGTTTCAGACAGAGTAATACTACATAGGTTTCAGACAGAGTAATACTACATAGGTTTCAGACAGAGTAATACTACATAGGTTTCAGACAGAGTAATACTACATAGGTTTCAGACAGAGTAATACTACATAGGTTTCAGACAGAGTAATACTACATAGGTTTCAGAAAGAGTAATACTACATAGGTTTCAGACAGAGTAATACTACATAGGTTTCAGACAGAGTAATACTACATAGGTTTCAGACAGAGTAATACTACATAGGTTTCAGACAGAGTAATACTACATAGGTTTCAGACAGAGTAATACTACATAGGTTTCAGACAGAGTAATACTACATAGGTTTCAGACAGAGTAATACTACATAGGTTTCAGACAGAGTAATACTACATAGGTTTCAGACAGAGTAATACTACATAGGTTTCAGACAGAGTAATACTACATAGGTTTCAGACAGAGTAATACAACATAGGTTTCAGACAGAGTAATACTACATAGGTTTCAGACAGAGTAATACTACATAGGTTTCAGACAGAGTAATACTACATAGGTTTCAGACAGAGTAATACTACATAGGTTTCAGACAGAGTAATACTACATAGGTTTCAGACAGAGTAATACTACATAGGTTTCAGACAGAGTAATACTACATAGGTTTCAGACAGAGTAATACTACATAGGTTTCAGACAGAGTAATACTACATAGGTTTCAGACAGAGTAATGCTACATAGGTTTCAGACAGAGTAATGCTACATAGGTTTCAGACAGAGTAATACTACATAGGTTTCAGACAGAGTAATTCTACATAGGTTTCAGACAGAGTAATACTACATAGGTTTCAGACAGAGTAATACTACATAGGTTTCAGACAGAGTAATACTACATAGGTTTCAGACAGAGTAATACTACATAGGTTTCAGACAGAGTAATACTACATAGGTTTCAGACAGAGTAATACTACATAGGTTTCAGACAGAGAAATACGACATAGGTTTCACACAGAGAAATACTAAATAGGTTGCAGACAGAGTAAGTAATACAACATAGGTTTCAGACAGAGTAATACTACATAGGTTTCAGACAGAGTAATACTACATAGGTTTCAGACAGAGTAATACAACATAGGTTTCAGACAGAGTAATACTACATAGGTTTCAGACAGAGTAATACTACATAGGTTTCAGACAGAGTAATACTACATAGGTTTCAGACAGAGTAATACAACATAGGTTTCAGACAGAGTAATATACTACATAGGTTTCAGACAGAGTTATACTACATAGGTTTCAGACAGAGTAATACTACATAGGTTTCAGACAGAGTAATTCTACATAGGTTTCAGACAGAGTAATACTACATAGGTTTCAGACAGAGTAATACTACATAGGTTTCAGACAGAGTAATACTACATAGGTTTCAGACAGAGTAATACTACATAGGTTTCAGACAGAGTAATACTACATAGGTTTCAGACAGAGTAATACTACATAGGTTTCAGACAGAGTAATACTACATAGGTTTCAGACAGAGTAATACTACATAGGTTTCAGACAGAGTAATACTACATAGGTTTCAGACAGAGTAATACTACATAGGTTTCAGACAGAGTAATACTACATAGGTTTCAGACAGAGTAATACAACATAGGTTTCAGACAGAGTAATACTACTCAGACAGTACTACATAGGTTTCAGACAGAGTAATACTACATAGGTTTTCAGACAGAGTAATACTACATAGGTTTCAGACAGAGTAATACTACATAGGTTTCAGACAGAGTAATACTACATAGGTTTCAGACAGAGTAATACTACATAGGTTTCAGACAGAGTAATACTACATAGGTTTCAGACAGAGTAATACTACATAGGTTTCAGACAGAGTAATACTACATAGGTTTCACTCTGACTAATACTACATGGGTATCACAGTTATTAATACTACATAGTTGTCACACTTATTAATAGAACGCCTATTATTCATTGGTTTATAATACTTCAAAAGTTTCGCACTGTTTAATCACACCCTGGCAGCCTTAGTGAAAACAAACGCAGATATTTGCTTAGTAGAATCGATGTTATCTTGTGCCTGGTCGTTGGAAGGGATTTCTTGTGTGGTGTATCTAGAAGGCAGCGGGGTCTATTCCGATGCATGGGCTTGGGGATAACTTTAAATGGAAATATATGACTGGGCATAAACCTACTTTGGGGGTAGCTCTAGCCTCCAAGATGGCAACTACTCCTGAAGGGAAAATAGAAGCCGTTTTTATTTATTTTTCCAAAGAGCTATCTAAAACGTGGAAAGTTTACCAGTAGGGCCGAGGAAATGGGAAATAGCTTCTCTGCCTTGACATTCGTACGGACACAGAAACACACTATCTCAGCATAAACATATGTACGAAAATTTATTTTCCCGAAATAAGGAAGGTGTTGCAACGACATTATTCTTCCAATTCACCATTTATATAAACTTTTCTAAAATTTTCCGAGGAAGCACAGCCTTAAAACATTCAATACTGTTTAATTACATTCATTAATCAAATGTTAAATAATCTCCTTGGTAAAATAATATGAAACAGGTTCTAGCACATTTCGAATCAGCCATTTAAGTACTCCGGACGTGATTTTCGAAAATAATATTCAAATTTACATTGATCCACCCAAGAGAAAAGAAGAGGAAAATGAGTTGAGTTCAAAATTCTATTCCAAGAAAATCTAATTTTAACTAATAAGTGCGCGCTCGAATGTCGGTGTTTACTCTTTACTCAACATATTTAATGCAAAGTCGTACCGAAAAGTAGAACTTGTAAAAACTAAGTAAACCGGTTATGAATAAAATGTAATGTACTTATTTAAAACTACTTGTTACGTACCTAGTATACGATTATAATAAAGTAACTTTTTATTTATTGGTGTTTATGCCATCCTTACATTACCTCAAATGATAAAAGAAGCCATGCTTCAATGTTTTCTTCATGCCCAATTCCTGTAGTATTAACCATAAGATTAATGTCAATTTATCTTGGTTTCGACTATTCGAAATGTACATAAATGAATGTATAACATCGAACTACTCAAAAAAAGCACAATATTTACATTATAAATTATAAATTGTTTTTGATGAAATCTCTGGAAGGTATTGCTGAAAGAAGTTACTAGTGTGCTTTGATCTCTTGGTATGTAAATTTTGTTTAATTGGATCAGTGAATAAAGCTACAATTATCGACAAAAAAAAATCATGTTTGAGTGTGGAAGACATGAAATCTGCACTAAAATGAAACGCATGTTCCTTTATTTTTTAAGTAGTTTTCAGTAATGTATTACAAATGTGGTGTAAAAAAGAAACACCGACTTTTGAGAGAGAGCTTCAGAGTTAAAACTAAATTTAATGGGATTAATAAATATAACGTCTGAAAAGTCTCGACCGTGAGCTACAGCTTCGGACCTTTGCAGTTTTCCGATATCTCTTACGGTTTAAAAGATATTTCGGTTGTAGCCCACTAATACGGGGCACACTGTTATCAATCTTTCAAGTAGAACGTAGCGTTAACGAGAGGGTGGAGGGCTTAAAGGAGACCAAGATATTTACACTTTTTAGCTAATTTCCCTTAAGGGGAAATCAGCTATTGAGGTTGTACTCATGACGCGATTTTTGAAACATTTCTTCAACCGTCAATGGATTCTATCCAGAAGATGACGAAAATGAGGTCCGTTCAAAATTATTTATGTATATATATATATATATATATATATATATATATATATATATATATATATCTGCTAATGCTCTAGTGGATGCATATTTTGTTAGATTATCATCAAACAAAATTATGTAAAAAGAAAGAACTAATTCCTTGATGGCTGAAATAAGACCGTTAGGAGGCGGGGGTTAATGAGGGGATTTTCGAAAATATTTAGTTTTAGCTTTCCGCCTTCAGTGACAGTCACGAAACGCTTTATTTCGAGCACAAATACTAATTATGTTTTTCTTTGAACTCTTACTAAATGGAATATATTCGTAGATTCATGTTTGATCAATTCCTCGTACTCGATATTGGGTCGTTTCAGGCAAAACTGAATAATATATAAGTTGTTGACAAAAATTTATCTAACGACAGGTTTACCTCTCCTATTGAATTGAAAATTCCATATAGCTCAGTTATTATAAAAAGTTTAGTTTTCCATTCTAGTTAAAAATTTGAAGTTTATTTCAATTTTATACTATAGTTGTCAACCATACATATTTTCTCTCTTATACTAAAATTATATGCAGTTCCCTTTAGGAAAATCAACTATTGAGTAAAATTTTCTTCAAATTTCCTTCAATCCTAACCAGGAGATGACGATAATGAGGTCCGTTCAAAACTCATTCTCTCTCTCTCTCTCTCTCTCTCTCTCTCTATATATATATATATATATATATATATATATATATATATATATACATACACATATATATTTGTCTTTTAACACTCTAGCGGTCCCAATTTTTGTTTAATCGTCGTATTTAAACGGTTTTATGTAAAAACGAAGATCAAGTTCGTTAACGCCTGAAATCGGACCAGTGGGAGGGAGGTTTAGCAGGGGGAATTTCGAAAGTTCGAAATATCTCAGTTATTAAACGTATAGTATACGTTGGATCGAAAAATTGTTTAGGAACAATCTTATTGCAAATTAAATTCACTATACATAATATGTAACATCAATCAATATCAATCAATATAACAATATTATTGTTATATTGATTTATTCTCTATCTCGAATATTAACCGAGATATTTGTATTTTTATAAAGTTTAACGGACGAGCTATGGTCGCTTCGATTCGTTCCCGCCGAAAGCTAGTTCGGCCGTTTCCATAACTATTCGGCTCTAGTATGGAGATTTACTTTTGTATACTTTCACTTGGGAAGTCTGCTTAGTTTACGCAGCCTCTGCGCGACGGGCTTTTACTAAACCCCCAAAATATCTAATATTGTAGTAACGGAGTACCAGTTATTTTTTTAAATAAATGGCCCTTTGGGTGAAGACCTGTTCAAAATAACTGGAAGTGTAGAAATCAGATATCTGATTTAATTTTCTTTGTAGCTTTTATGAAGATTAATTCTTTTTTATTTGACATCATTTTTCATCTGAATTCTTAGAGTAGCTGAGGAAAGTTTTTAAATGTACCATTATTTTTACAACCTGAACTGGACTGATTTCCCTTAAGGAAAACCTGTATAAAATATACTAAATACGACGAAACATTTTAAAATAAATTTTGAAGTTAAATAATTACGAAGCCTCTCGACCGTAAACGTCTTGGAAAGAAATGCGAATACAATTGTATTGTAAATAATTCAAATGAAAATCACTGTTAAACATTAATAAGAATTCCTTTTATTTTGTTCTCGAGTTTAAGAGGAAATGAGAAGGAAAAGGAGAAAGATAGTTAAATAGATTTTGTTTTTTCCCCGAGGTATTTTGCTTTTTGATGTAATTATTCCTCTCTGGCTAATATTTATTTTCTTATTCTTTGTTAAATGGTTTGCTTTTTGTTTTATTTTATAACATCTTTCATTTTTAATTTCGACATTTATGAATCTCCGGAGAACTACTTAATTCACCATTTTAACATTGCTTAGCCACTTTGTTCTAGATGCCGAGAATAAAAATAAAGTATTTATCTACGTGGGATCTTACAGCTGACGGTAGAACAAACTTGTCTGTCTGAATTCGTAAAATTCAATAATGATAGCTCCAATTGGATCGCTTTGAAATTCTGAGATATTCATTAGAAAATATCTATTTGTTTTTGTTTGGAATAATGCCCGTGGCAGCAACTGCTTTCATTGCAAGAAATACCCCAGGTATGGCCAATATCATTATGATAAATACCAAAAATACAATAAAATACGGATATAGTGTATATTTGAATTAACCAACATTTACGTTTACCAAATTTTATGCTGTTTGTATTGGTATATTTTATAAGAACAAGAGTACTTGAAGAGCACAAATTTTAGAAAACGTAAGTAGTAACAGCTATTCAGTTATTAGAGTAAGTGCTGCGATCCGGCGGATGATATAATGCTTTGTAAAAATAAAAAATAGTTTATGTTGTAAGTAAATAGAGTAAAATTAAGATGTGAGTTCCATTAACGGCGAGTGGCGGGAAGGGGGAGGGTGAAGGACCACTCTAAGGATGGGTATTATGTAGAGCACTCTAAGGACGGTTGTTCTGTTTATCACTCTATCACTGGGTGTTCTGTAGAACACTATGGATAATTGTTCTGTGTACCGCTCTTGTGATTGGTGTTATGTGTACCACTCTAAGGATGGGTATTATGTAGAGCACTCTAAGGACGGTTGTTCTGTCTATCACTCTATGGATGGTTGTTCTATAGAACAATCTAAGGATAGTTGTTCTGTGTACCGCTCTTGTGATTGGTGTTATGTGTACCACTCTAAGTATGGGTATTATGTAGAGCACTCTAAGGACGGTTGTTCTGTTTATCACTCTATCAATGGGTGTTCTGTAGAACACTATGGATAATTGTTCTGTGTACCACTCTATTGATGGGTGTTATGTGTTCCATTCTAAGGATGGGTATTATGTAGAGCACTCTAAGGACGGTTGTTCTGTTTATCACTCTATCAATGGGTGTTCTGTAGAACACTATGGATAATTGTTCTGTGTACCACTCTATTGATGGGTGTTATGTGTTCCATTCTAAGGATGGGTATTATGTAGAGCACTCTAAGGACGGTTGTTCTGTTTATCACTCTATCAATGGGTGTTCTGTAGAACACTATGGATAATTGTTCTGTGTACCACTCTATTGATGGGTGTTATGTGTTCCATTCTAAGGATGGGTATTATGTAGAGCACTCTAAGGACGGTTGTTCTGTTTATCACTCTATCAATGGGTGTTCTGTAGAACACTATGGATAATTGTTCTGTGTACCACTCTATTGATGGGTGTTATGTGTACCACTCTAAGGATGGGTATTATGTAGAGCACTCTAAGGACGGTTGTTCTGTTTATCACTCTATCAATGGGTGTTCTGTAGAACACTATGGATAATTGTTCTGTGTACCACTCTATTGATGGGTGTTATGTGTTCCATTCTAAGGATGGGTATTATGTAGAGCACTCTAAGGACGGTTGTTCTGTTTATCACTCTATCAATGGGTGTTCTGTAGAACACTATGGATAATTGTTCTGTGTACCACTCTTTTGATGGGTGTTATGTGTTCCATTCTAAGGATGGGTATTATGTAGAGCACTCTAAGGACGGTTGTTCTGTTTATCACTCTATCACTGGGTGTTCTGTAGAACACTATGGATAATTGTTCTGTGTACCACCCTATTGATGGGTGTTATGTGTTCCATTCTAAGGATGGGTATTATGTAGTGCACTCTAAGGACGGTTGTTCTGTTTATCACTCTATCAATGGGCGTTCTGTAGAACACTATGGATAATTGTTCTGTGTACCACTCTATTGATGGTCTGTTGTTCTTTGCATCACACTATGGATGGGCGTTCTGTAGAACACTCAATGGATAGTTGTTCTGTGTACCACTCTATTGGTGGTCTGTTGTTCTTTGCATCACACTATGGATAAGCGTTCTGTAGAACACTCTAAGGATAGTTGTTCTGTGTACCACACTAAGGATAGGTGTTATGTAGATCACTCTTAAGAACGGTTGTTCGGTTTATCACTGTATGGATGAGCGTTCTATTTAAAACTCTATGGACAGTAGTTCTGTGTACCACTCTATTGGTGGATGTTGTGTGTCCCCTCTAAGGATGGGCATTATGTCGAGCACTCTAAGGACGGTTGTTCTGTGTATCACCCTATGGATGGGTGTTCTATAGAACACTCTAAGGATAGTTGTTCTGTGTACCACACTAAGGATAGGTGTTATGTAGATCACTCTTAAGAACGGATGTTCGGTTTATCACTCTATGGAAGAGCGTTCTGTTGAAAACTCTATGGATAGTTGTTCTGTGTACCACCCTATTGATGGGTGTTATGTGTACCACTCTAAGGATGGGTGCTATGTAGAACACTCTAAGTGCTGATGTTCTATGTATCATTCTATGGATGGGTGTTCTATAGAACACTCTAAGGATAGTTGTCCTGTGTATCACACTAAGGATGGGTGTTATGATGATCACTCTTAAGAACGGTTGTTTGGTTTATCACTATATGGATGAGCGTTCTATTTAAAACTCTAAGGACAGTTGTTCTGTGTACCACTCTATTGGTGGATGTTGTGTGTCCCCTCTAAGGATGGGCATTATGTCGAGGCTACTTTATAGATGTGTGTTCTGTAGACCGCATTTACTGCTGTTCTATACCTATAATAAACCAAAAATAAAGTATGTAATCAAATGCAAGTAGCTATTCGATTGCATTACAGTGATGATCGGTGACTAGATAGATTTCCATCTTATAGAAATAGACGACTTATGTAGGGTACATACAACGGACTTATTGCCATTCATTGTTTCTTACTACTAAGCATAGAATTTATTTGTTCAAATATTGAACAGTCATAATTCAACTAAAAAAAAAAAATCTCTTAAACCGATTAGTGACTTTAAAAAAAAAAAAAATGTGTACATAACTAAATCAATTAAACGTGCCAAAAGTATTGGCCTTATCGTATAATTTATTTTGAATTTAAAGTTCAATACACCCTTTAAGTTATTTTTGAACTTTCAATTACTTCATTCAGTGTACAATATTACTTTTATCTTATCAGTTTTCTCGGTCATCTGACAGATAAGCTATCAGCTTTGTAAAAGGACAGAGCTAATAAATTTCAGGAGTTAATAAAGATTTCAAACATTTCCCTGATAAGACCTTTGGTTGAGAAATAGTAACTTGAAGTGAGGGTGGAATTAAATAAAACTAGATACTTAATTTATTAATCTAATTGATACTCTTATATAATTTATAAGATAAGATACATAATCCAAATAAATGCACAATTAATGTATATATTAAAACAAAAGGTCCGACAGGCAGGGGCTGCGTCAACTAAGCAGATTTCCCAGGCGGTGGGTGACTCTTTTGTCATCTAATTTCCATCATAATATAAACTATCCCTAAGAAGAATCGGATGAGCAGGAGTCAAGGTTTACTGGAAGGCGAATAAAGGAAAGCATGTGAAACTCGCTTAATATTTGACTTACAGAAATGTTAATAACAACAATTGGAAAAGCATCAACATTTTAACAAGATTAGTTTTATAACAATTTTCCCATAATAAGGGAGATATTTTTAATCTTCGAATTCCCTTTCCCTCTAAAACCCTCCCATTCCTCGTCCGATTTCAGCCATTAACATATACGATATTTAGTGTTGAATGAAACTTCAAGTATTGAGTAAGGCAATAATCAAGTAAACATTTTCGAGTCAATAAATTAAAAATTAATTGATGGCGTACTTATAATGGGTGTTTTTTTTAGAGGTATAGAACTTTAAATTGCAATAAAACAACGATGGATTATTCGATTGACAAGAATTTTTTTTTATTCGAAAGATAATCTTGTGGCATTACATTTTAAATATTATACATATACGGCGCAACATGTCACACAGCTCGTGCCACAATCGATTTATTGAAAGACACGTTTGGTGACCGCCTAATTTCACGTTTTGGACCTGTGAATTGGCCTCCAAGATCTTGTGATTTAACACCGCTAGACTACTTTCTGTGGGGCTATGTAAAGTCATTGGTCTATGCGGATAAGCCACAAACGCTTGACCATTTGGAAGACAACATTCGCCGTGTTATTGCCGATATACGGCCACAAATGTTGGAAAAAGTCATCGAAAATTGGACTTCCAGATTGGACTACATCCGAGCCAGCCGTGGCGGTCATATGCCAGAAATCATATTTAAAATGTAATGCCACAAGATTATCTTTCGAATAAAAAAAAAATTCTTGTCAATCGAATAATCCATCGTTGTTTTATTGCAATTTAAAGTTCTATACCTCTAAAAAACATCGTATTTGACTCTATCTCATCTATTAGCAGGTCAATTAAAAAATTATTTGATACTTAAGATACTAATAAAGTGGTTCGTGGCTTAACAGCTCATTTTTAGCATCAGTAGGAGCATCAAATATTACGGTCAATAATGAAGATAATGAAAAAAATTATATAACTTTATCAATAAAGCATTAAATTTGTAATAAGATTCTTTTCATAGAATAACGTAAATGCATTGAAGTTCCGAAAATTCCTGCCTTAGAGCAGATTTCCCTTAAGGTCCATCGATCCTACCTAGGAGGTGACGAAAATGAGGTCCGTTCAAAACTGTATATATATATATATATATATATATATATATATATATATATATATATATATATATATATATGAGTGTGTGTGTATTTGTCTGTGACCTCTCTAGCAGTCGTAATTATTGTTTAGTCGTTACCAAACTCGATATTTAGCCGTTTTATGTAAAAAAAAAAAAAAAAAAGATCCAGTTCGTTAACGGCTGAAATCGGACCTTGGGAGCGGGGGGGGGGTTGGGGGGGGGAGGGATTCCGAAAATTCGAAATATCTCTGTTACTATTCCTCGGATCGAAAAATGTATATAAACAGTATGCAAATTAAATTTACTATAAAAATTGTTGTATACATATTTTCCATATAATGAATATTAGTCTAGATATTTGGATTTTATAGTTTTACGCTTTTAGTAAACCCTCACTAATACTAGTATAATATTAATAATAGCTCTTATGTTATGAACCACTTAATTACAAGGTTAAATACCAAATATTGTTTTCAGCAAAGCTTTATTATACGAGATACAAACAAATACGTTCTGTTGGTTCAAGGGAATATTGTTTTTATAGTACTTTCACTTTGTGAGATATATGCAAATACCTTCATTTAATAATTTATTTGTAACACCCCCCGCCCCTTCTTTCGTTCTTGGATTACTCAAATCTGAGCGATTAAGATAGTGATTACCCTGATTCATTTCAAATTACTCTACTAGCTATAGTAAATAGTTCTCAATAAAATTGTTTATTGTTATTACTTGTTTACTATGGCTAATCGAGACGGGTTATCTACAAGTTACCACCCTTTTCTAGCCAGGGTGGGACTAAGGAGTTTATTTAGTGAATTCCGTCACTAAATAAATTTCTACTGCCCAGGGCGGGAATCGAACCCGCCACTCTAGGTCTACCAAACGAGATTAAGACCAACGCGTTAACTCGCACGTCTAAACTGAGATATATAAATTTAATTTTTATATATGTAGGTAAAAATTATAATACTATTAGGTACATGAAAACGTTTAAAATTTTACCATATTTACCTTAAGGAAAATCAGCTGCAGAGGTTGAACTCAGGGCAGGATTTTCAATAAATGTCTTCCAATGTTCGTCGATTCTGCCCAGGAGAAAAGTCCGTCACGCAAGGGCTGCGTAAACTAAACAGCTTTCTCATGTAAAGTTTTACAACAGGTAAATTTACATACTGGTAACACTCAACACTGCAGTGAATATTAAGTGAATACTTACAAACGGCAATGTGAAACCTTTCAGTCAATTTTAATAACCTCCCAACAGAAAGCATCTGAATTGTAAACAAACAGGTCTGGCAACCGCTCAGAGCTGAACAGATAGATAGAAATATTCTTCATCGAAAAGGAAAACAATTACTAAAATATAACTGAATATAACACATTAATTCTATTGAAAACGTTTTACTCTATCTAGTCCTGCAATGTACAACGAATCAGGATAATTTTTATCACAATCACTATAAATTTTAGTATAGTCCAAGAACTAAAGAAGGGAGAGACCAACAGAACATATTTCCATAAATCTGTCAATGTAGAAGTCCAATGAAAACAATATTTGGTATTTAAAATTAGAATGAAGTAGTTCATGATATAACAGCTTATTATTAATATGACATGAGAACGAGGGTGGGGGGCTTACTGAAGGCAGTAAACTGAAAAATACAAATACCTCGGTTAATAATCAAGATTTAGAATAAATGTATTGTTAGGTTTATTACAAAATCAGTAATGAACGTTATTAATTAGAGTTCTTTTGTATTGCAAAATTAAACACATATAAGCTTTAGAGTTTTTATCATTTCACAATTTATTTATCAATGCACTACACACTTAGTTAATTATTCTTAACTACTACTCACAGTATGCGCTGATAGCTTCACTGTTCTTGTTACTGCACAGTCCAATAACTCACTCGCGATCACTGAAGTTCACAAAAAACACGGTTCTGCACTATCCTTTACTTTGGCACGGCACATGACTGTGCTTCACATAAAACACTTTACCGCACTGCAACTAAAACGCACTGTTCACTAAAGCTGCACTGTTGGTCACTTGAAGAGAGCTAAGAAAAAAATAAACTCTCGGGACGACCTGAGCCACTTTTATAGCTGGGCGGTAGACATCAAAGTGGAATGGTCTAGACACTTCAAGATCCCGGGCGGGTATTGCAGAGAACGATCTAGATCATTGGTCGGCTCCATTGGTCTACTTCGTACTTCTTAAATATGTAATTAACTCTGTTTAATTTTTCATATGAATAGTTTTCGCAACAATATATAATAATATTTATATTACATTTAATTTGCAAAATGGTTGGTTCTATAGAATTTTTGTTCCAACGTATAGTAACGGAGATATTTAAAGTTTTCGAAACCCCCCCCCCCCCTATAACCTATAAATGTATATACTTATATATTTTTGAATGTCATCTACTAGGTAGGATCGATGGTCATTTGAAGAAATGTTTCGAAAATCTCGTCATCTGCTCAAGCTCAAAGCATCCCTTAAGGGAAATCAGCTAAAAGGATGGGATCTGCATACTGCCACCTGTATGTGACGAGGCTTGTACGAGATGAAACATTCCGAGTTGGCTAACAGACGTTGGACGTACGTTCCTGCTCAGCAAACATCAGTTCGCGACACCAAAGGCTTACCAATGCCAACGGAGAACAATTAAAACCTCCTTTAGATGTGAGAACTCTTGCCGCCTTTCATCTGGCCGCGGGGGTATTCATTAATCGAACACAGGAAACGGAGTGGAAAACGAGTTGGAATAATAACCTAGTTATTGTGACTAATATCGCAGGAGATTGGCGGCGGATAGATGAAAGAGATTTAAATAACGCAGATGAAGTTCTCTTTGACATGCAGCTTGGCTGAATTATTTAGAAACAAATTCGTCCCTTTGATATTTCCTCCGGCTCGACAAACTTTAACTGTTTTCCATCAATTAATTAATTAAATGCCTTATTCTGTTTGTGTTTCTCAATGAACTTTAGGAAAATGTAACCTATTACCCCAACCTATTACAGAAGGCATTGAATGAAAACATTAGTTTTTTTTTTGTTCCCTTTATGTCTCTTCGAGAGAAATGGGAACTTTTAGCAGATTTTCCCGAAACGAAATCAGCTATTGAGGCCGTACTCATGACTCGATTTTCGAAACATTTCCTCAAATGACAAAAGCAATCCTACCCAGGAGATGACGAAAATGAGGGCCGCTCAAAGCTTTATATATATATTTGTTTTTAACGCTCTAGTGGTCGAAATTTTGGTATGATCGTTACCAAACTCGATATTTAAATGTTTTATGTAAAAATGAAGATCATGTTGGTTAACAGCTGAAATCGGACCATTGAGAGGGGGGGGGTTTAGAGGGGGGAATTTCGAAAATCCGCCATATCTCTGTTATTATGCGTCGATTCGAAAATTTGTATAATCTTATTACAAATGTAATGTTCTATAAATGTTGTTATATACGTATTTTCATTATCTTGATTATTAACCAAGATATTTGCATTTTTTTTAGTTTTAGGCATTCATTAAACTTCCACTCCTACTCACGTCATATCAACAAGAAGCTGTTATATTATACTTTATTTGAAGCTTAAATACCAAAAATTGCTCCTCTTGAACTTTTAAGTTTTGAGATTAAGACAAAAACGTGACATCACTCTTCTTGGGCATGGTAATTTCCCCTTGTCTCTTTTAAAAGTATTGTCTCCCTTGTCTCTTTTAAAAAACGACAACACCAGGACTTCCCCTACGACTTACAAGAACTATTGACGGAAGGCAGCCCACACATTAACAATATATTCTCATACTTACACAAAATTGAAATATATGATAACATTTAACATACATCATCCACCAACTGGATATGTATATTTTTTTTTTTTTTTTTTTTTTTTTTTTTTTTTTTTTTTTTTTTTTTTTGTACTTGTTATTATTAGTATTATTGCTAAGTTATGTGCTACTATTACTTGTTGCTAAGGTATATGTTACTATTACTTGTTGTTTAGGTATTTATTATTGTCCCTTGTTGTTAATGTATTTGTTATTATTACTTTTTGCTAAGGAATTTGTTATTATTACTTGTTGCTAAGGTATTTATTATTGTTACTTGCTGTTAAGGTATTTTTTGTTATTATTTGTTGTTAAGGTATTTATTATTGTTACTTGCTGTTAAGGTATGTTTTTTTGTTATTGTTACCTGTTATTACTTTTGAAAGGGCAAATCACCTTCGATGTGGTGTCCATTAATAAATAAATTGGTATAAAAAATTTTAAAAGTATTTCTGACAAAATAATATATCATATCAAAACGTTTAAATTATATCGCTTGAATGTTTTTCTTGAATATTACGGATAGCTCTGTTCAGTTTTGTATGAACCTTTGTTACTTACTTGTTATATTAATTTATAATTTACCTTATTTAAGTACTTATTTATGTACCATTCATGGTTTATCATACGTTCTGAGCGGGCTTAAAAAAATATTTTATAACCAATCTTGTTAAACTAATATAGTATAGACGCTATAGCATTGTAGTTTTAGCAGATTTATCATTTGAAGGGAAATCCACTATTGAGATCGTACTCATGACACGATTTCAAAAAATATCCTCAAATGTCCATCGATCCTACATAGGAGATGACGAAATGATATATATATGTGTGTGTGTGTGTGTGTGTGTGTGTGTGTGTGTTTTAACGCTCTAGCGGTCGCAATCTTGGTTTGATCGTTACTAAACTCGATATTTAATCGTTTTATGTAAAAAGAAAGATCAAATTCGTTCATGACTGAAATCGGACAAAGAGGAGGGGGGGGATTGGGGGATTTTTTTAAAATTCGAAATATCTCCGTTATTATGCGTTGGATCGAAATATTGTATAAAATCAATCGTATTGCAAATTGAGTTTAGTCCTATACGTTTATTCTGTATCTTGAATATGAACCGAGATATTTGCATTTGTACTTTGAGTGTGGTCGGTAGAAGTCGGCTATATTCGGGACTTTCCGCCAAAAGCTAGTTCGGCCGTTTCGTAATTGTTCGTCCCTCGTGAATCGGTTTAGAGATTTTTTACTACAACTGTTATTAGTAGGCAGATTTATCTAATGTAAAACTTCACGCGGGGATTCTGTTTAGTTTACGCAGCCCCTACTTGACGGACTTTTGTGTTAATACATACTTTCGGTCAATAGTTCTTCTAAGTCATAGAGGAAGCCCTGCTGTCGTTACGGCATTCTGTCAGGATATGTCTCATAGTCAAGAGAACGTTACCATCAGTCTTAAAAGGAGAGTCTTGCTTCAATAAAAAAAAAAATAAAAAAATACATTTTAATAAAATGAGCGTGGGGAGATCTTTTCTCACTAAAAAAGGCAAAATTGCATTAAAAAAAAAAGAAATGTAAATAAATAATAAAATGAAATGAAAATTTTCGATGTACACCTTTTATTTGCTCTGTATTGGGTATTTTTATGTTTATTTTACTTTTAATTAAACTTTTTGAGCGGCGGTAGCACGTGGACAACATAATCCAATATCCATAATTGTTTTTTGTACTATATTGTTTGAGAGCACACTCGGCTCGATCTCGTCATAATATCAACATCATCATGAATTTTAACATGTCAAAATACATTCTCATGCAAACACATACACACACACACGCAAGCACGCGAACACGCACATAGACAAACACACACACAGACACACACACTCACGCACAAACACTGGGTGATACTTATGACGCGATTTTCAAATAGAAATAGAAAATATTTGGTGAGATGAGATCACAAATCGGTTTCAATAAACCCGCATAGTTTACGCAGCCCCCCGGACTTTGGAATGACGGACTTTTTTTCATCTAAAACCACGCTTTACTTACAAGCCCTTCGGCCTTACCCGCTAACGACTTGTAAATATTTAAGAGAGGTGCTGGTTCATGTAAGTTTGTATTTGCGATTTGATACCGGAGGACCATGATTTGTATGGCTGATTATTACCATAATAGTGTATTGAATAATCATAAGATATCTGGACCAAACTAGGTATTTCTATGCTGAATGATTACAAGATATTGTGGGATGGGCTAATGCAGGGCTTATATTTGTTAGTGAGTTAGTTTGCATTACTTTAAGGGATACTGATGCTATGGTGATACTGTCTGGTGCTGCTATGTTGTTTTCCCTCTTCCTTCCTCCATCCTGCTCTCCCCCTGGATGTTCCTTCCTTTACTCCCTCATGTTGGAAGTTCTAAAAGGCAGGCGTGAGAAAAGGCTAAATCTGCTGCAGTACCCGGGCGGTCTACTCTCTCTCCTCCTAGTCACTCGACTGTCCCAGCCTGTCTCCTTATCACCTGCACTTTGAGCCTAAGGATCCCTCTCAGATAGTATTTACAAAGTAGGCTGTAGAGGTCAGCACTCTCCAGGGGACATCCTTGGTTAGTCTAGTTGACAACAGATGGGGCTGGCATAGCTTATTGCCACTTCAATTGTAAATTGAACAACCACCATGAAAAAATATTACAAATTTCAAGCAAGGATTGTGGGTAGCATAATTGATAATTAATTGTGAATGTAATAATTTAAGCCAGATAAGGACTATGGGTTTTCTACTTAAACTAGGAAAAGCTAGAAAGACGTTCAGGGCAGATGTGTAACTGAACGATAACGATTTTTTAAAGCCCCCCCCCCCCGAGTCGCCCGGCAGTCGTGGTCCAGGCAACGCAGCTTTAATCAGGCACTGAGGATGGAGCGTTGACTCCGAAAGTGCACTCTGCATAATATTAAAAACCAGTAGAGGACTTGGCCTTCTTATTGATCCTTATACATTTGTTCCTCTACCATCCAGCATATTCCAGAGATTTTTTAAAGAGAATATTTTTTTTCACAGGACATCAAAAAAAACAACAACAAGGGAATATCTGTTTGTCTCTCTCTCTCTCTCTCTCTCTCTCTCTCTCTCTATATATATATATATTGAAATAATGCTTTGAACTGGGAGTT
The DNA here is from genome assembly GCA_019009955.1 of Riptortus pedestris. Lineage (NCBI taxonomy): Eukaryota > Metazoa > Arthropoda > Insecta > Hemiptera > Alydidae > Riptortus > Riptortus pedestris. The sequence continues at coordinate 20,041,689 of CM032228.1, forward strand.
TATTTCCTACCTGCCCCTTTCAGTTTAGTACTTTATATGCATTTAATTTATTATATAACACAAATCATTCTTACAAATAAAATGCAATCACTTATTTTAAATTTTTAAGAAAGAATGTATTTTAAAATAGTACATTTTTAAAATGTATAATGGTAGCAATTAATAGATTATGTGCGTGCGTGTGTTATTAATCTATTTATCTGCAAGAATATACATTAATTAGGGAAGAAAATATTTTTTTAAAAAAAAAAAAAAAACTGGAGGTAATTTTAGCATAAAACAAAACAATTTCTCTTTCTGAATCTTGCTTGCTGCATAAATGTATTTACCGAGGAAAATATTGGTTGGGGTAATAATTACTTTAAAGTAAACGAAATTCTAGTTTAATTTCTTTTTGAGCGTATCTGGATTGCTGTTTGATATTACCAGGCCATTTCCTATAAGCCAAACTCTCTGCAGAGCTTGAATACCTCAGTTGATAAACAGTTTCGGACCAGGAATAAAATCCCATTTGAACGGGGCCGTTTGAAAATACAAGTTGAAGTCATAACACCTTTTATATGTGTTTTGCTCAGTGAGGTTTAGAGAGGAGGCAAAGAGACTATTTCTGGACGGAGAGCTGCGAGGTAGGTGGCAAACAGTGACGTAGCAAACTATGACGTAGCGGGAGTCGGAGCCCGCGAATAGAACATTTTGGCGGGCTTCCAGAATCCGAGCACCAATTATAGGACTGACAGTTGGAAATGCTTCCCTGACCCATCTTCTGTGACATTTTAACGTCGATGCCATTTCGGCCTAATATTATTTTTTTTATAACTATTTCCCAAGACTAATTTATCCGAATTATGAGCAGTGGGTCACCAGATCAGTGGATTAATCCAAGCAATCCGGCCCCTCGCGCGTCACACAGTCTTTCCATTAAAACAAGTCAGGTGGACAAAAGTCATGTTTATATTTCCAAAATTTTGTATTGGAATAATCCAAATAATTCTCCAAAACGTGAAAATCTAATATTTGTTAATGTCTGACACACACCACCACATAGGTAATAGACTCCAAAGAAGTGTATCCTCTGCAACAGATATATCAGTTCCATCCAGAAATCATTTCAACCATACAAAATAAACATTTTACCAGATTTCCCTTAAGGGAAATCAGTTATTGAGGTCGTACTCATGACGCGAGTTTCGAAAAATTTCTTCAAATGTCCATCGATCCTACCCAGGAGATGACGAAAATGAGGTCCGTTCAAAATTATATATATATATATCTATATTTGTCTGTTAATGCTCTAGCGGTCGTAATTTTTGTTTGATCGTTACCAAACTCGGAATTTAATCGTTTTATGTAAAAAGGAAGATCAATTTCGTTAATGGCTGAAATCGGACCAGTGGGAGGGGAGGTTTAGAGGGGAGGATTTTCGAAAATTCGAAATAGCTCCGTTACCATACGTCGGATCAAAAAATTGTATAGAACCAATCTTATTGCAAATTAAAGTGACTATAAATATTGTTCTATACATTTATTCTGTATCTTTAATATTAACCGAGATATTTGCATTTGTATTGTGAGTGTGGTCGGCTATGTTCGGGAGTTTCCGCCGAGCGCTAGTGTGGCCGTTTCACTAACTATTCGTCCTCGTTAGAATAGGTTACTACTACTGTTATTATTAGGCAGATTTCTCTATTGTAAAACTTCGCGTGGGAAATCTGCTTAGTTTACGCAGCCCCTGCCTTACGGACTTTTTTAATAATTTATAAAAATCAATTTTGAATGTGGATATTATTTCTACTTAAGGAAAATCTTCCATATGGGATCCGTTCAAAAGTTTGTATATGGCGTGGAAGGTGGGATTTAGAGGGGGGACTTCTATAATTCGAAATATCTCCGTTGTTGCATGTGGAATAGAAAAAGTGTATAGAGTCAATCTTTTTGATAGTTAAATGTTCTATAAAAGTTGTTATATAGATTTTAGATCATGAGTATTAACCAATATATTAAAATTTATTAGTTTTCAGACTTCAGTAAACCCACACATTTTTTCTGGAATTCAAGTTTATCCGTTCTTATGATATACATGAAGATAAACATTATAGATACATGCAAAAACTTTCTTTAAGGGAAATGTCAATCGAAAGTGGCGAAATTTGGAAAATATGAAATATCTTCGTTTTTATGCGTCGGGCCGAAAATATGAATAAATGCAATTTTATTTACAATTTAATGTTCCATAAAAGTTGTTAAAAAGGTATTTTCTCAAACAAAAAAATTCAATGAAAAAAAGAGATTGGACTTTTCAGTTATCAGCCTTCAGTGAACCCCCACTCTTACACATGTCGTACTAACAATAAGCTGTTACATGGTGAACTAAACCATTCTAAGTTGAAATACTAAATATTGTTTTCAAGAGACCTACTTTATGCGAGATAGATACAAATTTCTTGTGTGATGACGTCATCTATCAAGATTTAACTTTTTTCTCTGGTAAATGTTTATTTGATCTATGCAATACTGGATATTTCACTGTTTATATGAATAGTTTTCAGCAAATGAATAAATCCCCAATTTTTACCATCGCACGTGGCCAATAAATCATAAAACGTTTCATTCCAAGCATAAATACCTTTTCAGGACCAATTGGTTCCTCTATCGACAAGCATTTCGGTAGAAATTAAATACCGTACGCGTATTTGCTCTGTATTGGGCATTTTCATGTTTGTTTTAGTTTTAACTTTAAACTTTTTGAGCGTGAACAACATAATCCAATATCCATAATTTTTTTTTATTATATATTGTTTGAGAACACACACACACCTCGATCTCGTCATAATATCAACCTCATCATGAATTTTGCTATGTCAAAATACATTCTGATGCAAACAAATACGCACACACGCACGCAAAAACACATCAATTAAGATTTTATGGCTTAGACATAGAAGTGTTTTGTTTTTTTTGTTGGCGGATTTCCCAGACACAGATATTAATGTATATAACGATATTTATAGAAAATTTAATTTGCAATAACCTTTGTTCTAAACAATTTTTCGATCCGACTTATAGTAGTGGAGATATTTTGAATTTTCGAAAAACCCCACCCATTGGTCCTATTTCAGCCATTGACGAACTTAATCTTTCTTCTTTTTACATAAAATGATTAAATATAGAGTTTGGTAACCATCAAACCAAAATTGCGACCGCTAGAGAGTTAACAGACAGACAGACACACACACACACACACACACACACACATATATATATATATATATATATATATATATATATCATTTTTAACGGACCTCATTTTCGCCATCCCCTGTGTAGGATTGATGGACATTAGAAGAACTTTTTCGAAAATCGCGTCATGAGTACGGCCTCAATAGCTGATTTCCCTTAAGGGATAACTTCCTATATTGACGTACGCATGCCCAGTCTGGCTGGGCATCAGCAACACACACAAAAAGAGACTACAGTCCTTCCAGAGCAAAGTACTCCGAATAGCGGCGAATGCTCCCTGGTTTGTTAGGAACAGCCAAATCCTCAGGGAATTGGAGGTTGCAACTATTTCAGTTCATCTTCAACAACTTGTAAGGAAGTATCATGCCAGCCTCCCATTGTCAAGTGGAGCAACTAATTATAAATTAGGTGCACTGAATGAATGACGACTACGTCCTAAATTGTACCAAAATATTTTAATTTTGTAACAAATCTTGTAAAATAACATCCATTTGTGTATAATACTTATGCATTGGTCCAAATAAAATTGTCTCTCTCTCTCCTTAAGGGATATCTGCTAACAGCGCTAAAAACCTTCAGCTATAAATACTCGGAAATCCTGGAAGAACAGAGACAAATTTCTCTCAATGTATAACGATTTGAAAGGTCAATCCATGTTGTAGGTTGGAAGAAGAGAAGGTTCATATCCGGTTGGCTTTCCACTCGCCACTACTGTTCGCCACTTTCAACTGAATCAACACCATCTTCTCTCCCGGGAAGTCATACGCCAGCCTGCAAACAACCGGAAATTACTTGAAATGTACTTCCTGAAGACGTTATTTCTCCGTAGTGCCAGGAACTAAGCGGATTTTCCACGGCCTGGAATGAGACAAAGATTTAACATTCTATGCACTGTATCACATTAATTAATAATTATTACATACACACAGGTTGTGAGATATGAGGTTAAGAATTATATAATATTTCAAAATGAAAGTTTCATTGATTTGTCTGTTTAAAGCTGAAAAAAGGCTGCGGTTTCCCTGGTGTTCTAATGAAAAGCTGGAGATTTTCTCCATCTCATTTCAATATTAACACGTCATAATGGCGATCATTATAATTTTCAATTTTCTTCCGTAAACACCCGAGCTCTTTTCCTAGTTCGGTTTCACTGCAGACGGAGCGGTAGGAGGGGGAATTTCAAAAATTCCAAATTTCTTCGTTTTTATTTCGGATCCAGATTTTCTCCATTTCTCCACTATCAACAGCTCATAATGGCGAAGTTTATAATTTTCAATTTTCTTCCATAAACCCCCAAACTCTTTTCCTTGTTCGATTTCACAGCATTTCGGAACAGTGGAAAGGGGAATTTTGAAAATTCAAAATATATTCGTTTTTATGTTGGTTTCAAAATCTTATTGTGAATTGAATGGTCTATAAATGTTATTCTATGCATATTTTCTGAATATTAGCAGAGATATTCGAATTTCATAGTTTTCTGCTTTTTAATAAACCTGTATAACCTTTTTAGTATCATGCCGTACTGATAATAAGCTGTTGTATCATGAACTGTTTCAAACAAAGTTTAAACACAAAATGTTGTTTTCATTGAGCTTTAAGATTAAGATTTTTCGTTCTTTACTCGAAAATGTGTATTTTTTATATAACATACACGATATTTAATCGTTTCATTCAACACGATAATAGTCTCGTGAGTCGGTCTAAACAGGGATTCGTTAACGAAGTAGATTCCCCAAGCGCTGGATGATACAACTCGAGATATTATCTCACCAGTAGAGGGAAAAGGGGGTTTCTGGAACACCTCAAAATCCTTCAAAAAAGGAAACGAACAAGCCTAATATTTTCAACAACGAAAATATTTCTAAAAATCTATAAAAAAAACGATTTTTTCCCCCCATAAGTTATATAAAAAATGTATGAAAAAATCAGTACATATAAATCTGAACTATGATTTTCCTTCCGGGAGGGGAAATATTTTTATGACTAAATTATTTTGATAAAAAACTTTCTTTAATAAATGGGGCTTTTAATAAAGACAAAACGTGTTGGTAAGTTTGAAAATATTCCAGTAATTAAACTAACATTGTTGAATTTAAATAAACCATATCAAATTAAAGAATTTAAAGAAATTAATACTAAATTTGGAAAAAGAATAGTTGTTATATTTACAGATGAAGAAGATCAATTACAAGTTTTTCTCCCAGATAGATTTAATGAGATATTAACTAATAAGGAAATTGAAACATTAAATTCCCAAAAAATATCATTTGCTTACAATGGATTAAAAGATATAGGTAATAACAAGAAAATTAATATTATTGACTTTCTAGAAAACAAAGATGTAATAAAGAAAAAGTTACGTAAATCTAAGAAAAGTGAAAGTGATAGTGACGATTAAATTAATTGAATAAATTTTATTATTTTAATGTTTTAACCTTATTTTTATGATTTTTTCATACATTTTTTATATAACTTATGGAGGGGGAAAAAATCGTTGTTTTTATAGATTTTTAGAAATATTTTCGTTGTAAAATATTGAGCTTGTTGGTTTCCTTTTTTTTGAAGGATTTTGAGGTGTTCCAGAAAGCCCCTTTTCCCTCTTCTCTCACAGTATAATCTCTATCTCTACTTAATAAACGTTCGTCACGCAGGGGCTGCGTGCACTAAGCAAATTTTCAGCGTACTTGTGTAAGACAGTTTTGATCTCATATCGTAACTTATTCCCTATTTCTAAGTAAAAAAGTCCGTCACGCAGGGGCTGCGTAAACTAAGCAGATTTCCCATGTGAAGTTTTACAATAGAGAAATCTGCATACTGGTAACACAATACCATCGTGATTAAATACAAACGGTAATGAGAAATCTTTCAGTTAATTAAAATAAATTCCCAACTGAAACGGCTTCTGAATTGTAAGAATAATTTATATTTTAATAACTCAAATTTTAGTAGTCCAAGAACTAAAGAAGGGGGGCAAAGCGTATTTGCATAAATCTCACAAAGTAACGAAGGTAAGGTAAGGTTAGAAGAAGCTTCCACCTGAGCCGAGTACTGGCGGAAATGGCCGATCTAATCCGAACTATACCCGACCACAGACTTCATAAAAATTCAAATATCTCGGTTAATATTCAAGATAGAGAATAAATGTATATAACAATATTTATAGTAAATTTAATTTGCAATAAGATTGATTCTGTACAATTTTTCGATCCGACGTATAGTAACGAAGATATTTCGAATTTTCGAAAATCCTCCCCTCTAAACCCCCCTCCCACTGGTCCGATTTCAGCCGTTAACGAACTTGATCTTTCGTTTCACATAAAACGACTAAATATCGAGTTTGGTACCGATCAAACAAAAATTGCGACCGCTATAGCGGTAACAGACAAATATATAGATAGATAGATCTATATATATATATATATATATATATATATATATATATATATATATATATATATATATATATATATACAGTTTTGAACGGACTTCATTTTCGTCATCTACTAGGTAGGATCGATGGACATTTGAAGAAAAATTTCGAAAATTCCGTCTTGAGTACAACCTCAATAGCTGATTTCCCTTAAGGGAAATCTGCTAAAACGGAACCCTGTGTTTTGTCAGTTTGAACCATAAGCTATTGAATAGCTAGAGGCAGTTTCTATCAGCGTGGAGTTCATTCAACTCTAGAGAAGGTGAAATATCTCCAGTGGGGGGGAGGCGCTTTTTTGCAGAGACATGTTTATAGAAGAGTCCATCCAACTCGGGCAGAGCGAAACTTTTTTCTTAGATAGGACTCACCATCACTCCACCTGGTCCTCAAATTATATTTTCAAGCGGGCTCCCTTAAAAAAAGTTTAGGCTTTTTTCAACTTCTGTTGGAGAAGTCTTGAAGTTTTGGGGAAACGTATAAGAGTTGGAAAGGTCAAATCCTCGCTGGGAAAAGGGCTTGTGAGAAATGGTCTCCCTTATCATCTCCAGACTTCCTTTAGGCCCCTGTGTGTTATCTGATCCCAGTACTGTGGATAGTATTTAATAATTAATTTGTTAGTTTCTTTCTTTAGGAGTGCCGCAATTTTAGTGATGCACACTTTTACTTACGGCTAAGGTCAGCCATGTGAGTTAAGCCATTGAATTTCCAAAAATTCCAAATATCTCCGTTATTATGCGCCGGATCAAAAAATGATATATAACTGATCATATGGCCAATTTATTTCTCAATAAATGTTGTTTTATATATATATATATGTTCTCTCTAAGATGAGTACTAGCCAAGATATTTGGATTTTTTAATTTTCAGCATAACGTAAACCTTTTTTCTCCTCGGACTATAGGCACAAAACTGCGACGGAGTACTAGAACCAGAAAATGTGGCATTTTCCTCTTCTACACCAGCAATCCTCTTCATTTTGTTTCTTTCTAATAGGGGCATGTTAGTCAGTTGTGAATGGTTGATCAGGTGAGGTTTGATAAGTTCCAGAACAAAAAAAAAACAGTTTTCGGTAAAGCACCAGAGCACTCGCTTCTTGAGAACAATCCTCGTATTAAAAAAGAAAAAAAACTTCCATCAGAACTCGCTTGATGAGAAAAACACTCACAATAAACCAAAAAAACGTTGCGCCAGAGCCCGCACTGTGAGGAAAACAATCACACTTAACTTACTCCGGCTGATTAATTTTGTCCTAGTGACAGTCAGTTGATACTTATGATTGGGAGTCAACGAGGGTGATAAGAGAAGGCTACAAGGCGTCGATAGAAAGAGCAGCACTATCAGCAAATGCCTATAATAATAAATATATCTTTTTTCTTCGGGGTGTTAGTATTTCGCTCACGGCGCGAGTTCTGGAGGGGTTAAGATGGCATGTGTAGGCGTTGGGGCAAACTGAACGCTGAGAACTATAAAATGCGATTGTCTCAGTTAGTATTCACGATAGACACGTATAAAAATATTTATAGGCATTTCGATCCAGCGAGTAGATACGGGGATTACAGTAAGCGTTTGACGTGACATCAGCATTGGAGGTCGTACTCATGACGCGATTTTCGAAGAAGTTCCTGAAATGTCCATCGATTCTATCTAGCAGATGAAAATGAAGTCCGTTGAAAATAATAAATGTATGAATGTTGGTAAATAAATATTCCTGCTCTAGTGGTCACAATTTTTGTTTGATAGTTACCAGATTCATACAATAAGCGTTTCATGCAAATCGAAGGTCAATTTCAACTGCCTAAAAATAGGACAAGTACGAGGGGGGGGTAGACGAACGGATTTCGAGAATTCGAAATATCACCGTTATTTTAAGTCAGATAGAAATATTGTATAGAATCAATCTTATCCCCAATTATATTTACTATAATGATATGCACTTTTATTTCCGTTGTTAACCGAGATATTTACGTTGTTTAGTTTTCAGCATTGAGTAAACCCACACACCTAATCATGTAACTTAAATGATACATTGTTATATGATGAGCCACATTATTAGAAGTTAAAGTACTAACTATTGTTTTGAACTCATATTTACTAGATGAGGTACATGCAAATAAGTTCTGATAATGCCCCACCCTCCCGTCACCCGTCTTTGGTTCTTGGATTACAATAATTAGAGTGATTGGGATGTAAATTATCTTGTTTCATTATAAATTTCAGTGCTAGATTTAATAAATCGTTATAAATAAACTTAATATATTATATAGAGAAACTCAGGTGGAGTTCATCCAGGGTTGAACGACGATCTTTGCGAATTGCATTGTCGATTTCTGCGACAATTTCGTCCGTCACAACTGAGGGTCTGCCTCTCCCACTTTCATCCTCAAGTGAATGTCTTCCCGCCTTAAATTCACGTACCCATCTCCTCACCATTGACTCACTCATTACACCTTCTCCATAAACAGAAATGAGCTGTTCGTGAATTTGAACTGATTTGAAACCCTGTGCATAAAGAAATTGAATCACTCCGCGCAAAACAACTCGAGAGGGAACGGGGATCGAGGTGGCGGGACGTGACATGGAGGGCTCCATTTCAACTACCTGCCCTGACGTTGGTAATTGACCGACTGAGGTCCCCCACCTCTCATTCTATTCCCCCACCTCTCCTCTTTCGAGCGGTGTTGCCGGATTTGGCAACCACTCCTACCGCCCTACAGACCAAAACGGAACTTATTTTCTGGACGACCTTCGTATATTTCAGTAATTGCTTTCCTTTCCGGTCAAGATTATTTCTATCTAATCAGCTCTGAGTGGTTGGACTTTAAGTTATATTTTTGACTCTATTTTGAAAAAAAAAATTATTGAATACCCATCGATCTTACGAATATAATATAAACTGAAAGAACTGCCACTGGAAGGCAACGTTTAGATCATTATGATATATTGTTACGTTTTATTACAAAACCAATAATAAACGTTGATAATGAGAGTTCTTTTGGATTGCAAAATTAACACACACAAGTTTCACACTTTATTACTTCACAATTTATTTCACAATGCACAATACTCATGGTTACATCCCTGGAAGACCGTCGAGCAACCACTGAACTGTGGGGTTTTATACTTACCTGGCGTGGGGGTTACCGTGATCATGAACTTTGGGGTACTGTGAGAGTCCCTTATATATACCTGTAGAAGGGCCTAGCCAAGGAAAAGTGCAGAACTTCCTGGAAGGCCTTAATTAGATTCTGCCGGCGGCCCTACTTAGAATGGCCCTAATTAGATCAAACACGCGGCTCTCTTTCTCTGCCAATCTTTCACGCAACAATATGTATTAATATTCATGATATAGAAAATGTGTATAGAACATTCGATTTCAATAAAATGGGTACAATACAATTTTTCGACCCGACGTATAGTAGCGGAGATATTTCGAATTTTCGTAAATCCTCCCTTCTAAGCCCCCCCCCCTCCCATTGATCCGATTCCAGCCATTAACAAACGTGATTTTTCTTCTTCTCATTTTGGATTCAATATTATTTATATATTCTTCAAATTTGATGGCGGCGAAGGTTTCCAATAAAAAAAACATTTATTTCGGTGCAATCTTTATTGAAACTGCCCTACATGTTTCTTGGCTTATTTGCCACCTCTTCAGGAGCTGTCCCTTTTAAAAATGATTATTATCAAAAATTTAACACATCCCTTCATAATTCTTTTACTGTATATTGTATTTGCTGTTGCCTTCATCTATGATATATTTATTACATCTATTTATATATTGCTACTTACATTTTTGAAGTACTCGTTTGCCTTTTACATTGTATAGCGGCTGTCCTCACTGAGGAAGTAGTTGATACTGAGAGGTTCCCGAGGTAGGTTAAGTCAGCTGACTAAAAATCTATTATTTACAAGTCAATCTTGAACTCAATTATTTCGAGTCATCATTCGATTTTTAGCAGATTTCCCTTAAGTGAAATCAGCTATTGAGGTCGTACTCATGACGCGATTTTAGAAATTTTTCTTCAAATGTCCATCGATCCTACCCAGGATATGACGAAAATGAGGTCCGTTCAAAATTATATTTATCTATCTACTTATATATATATATATGTCTGTTAACACTCCAGCGGTCGCAATTTTTGTTTAATCGTCACCAAACTCGGTATTTAATCGTATTATGTAAAAAGAAAGATCAAGTTCGTTAATGGATGAAATCGAACCAGTGGGAGGGGGAGGGTTTAGAGGGGGATTTTTGAAAATTCGAAATATCTCCGTTACTGTAAGTTGAATCGAAAAATTGTATAGAACCAATCTAATTGAAAATTAAATTTACTATAAATAATGTTATATACATTTATTCTCTATCTTGAATATTAAACGAGATATTTGCATTTTTAAGAAGTCTGTGGGTCATGTGGTCAAGTATTGTTCGGCCGTTTCCGTAACTGTTCGGCACTCGTGTAACCTAACCTTTCTCCGTTCTTGCCTTCTAACCTTTTACTTTGTGAGATATATGCAAATACGTTCTGTTGATGCCCCCCCCCCGTATTCAAGATGGTGTTGTGTTACCAAGTTTGTAACCATCAAAGAAAACTTGCGACCGCTGGAGCGTAGCAGTTGTATGTACGTATATATATATATATATATATATATATACTGCTCAAAAATGAATAGGGATATTGCCTGTTTTGTAGTATTTGTGGGGCATAGCATTTTAGTTGTTTTTTTTAAAAATTATAAATATCATTAATATTTATTAGAAATTATTGTCTCCCCCCCATAAAAAGTAATTTAATTAAGGTCGATTTAATTAAAATTAATAGGATAAGAAAAAATAACCAATATCCCTATTCACTTTTGAGCAGTTTATATATATATATATATATATATATATATATATATATATATATATATATATATATATATAAAATTTTCAACGCACCTCATTTTCTTTATCTTCTGGTGAGGATCGATGGACATTTGAAGAAATATTTCGATAACCGCGTCATGAGTACGACCTCAATAGCTGATTCCTCTTAAGGGAAATCTGCTGAAATTGTCTAACCTGCTCATCCCCTGCTTTACAAAGCTTAACAGTGATTGTCCGACGTTGAGGTAGAGTCATTCAGCCCATTCTTTCAGCTCGTGCGAGATGTACAGGAGAATGATTGATCATTTCCCATTCCTTTGCGACGAAACTAGGTAGATAACCACTGAATGATTTATAGCAGCTGTGAATTTCAGAGATAGACTTCATTCTGGGCCATTGTTGACAGAACAGCTGATCGATAACTCGACATTACTTTTCGTTGAGATAGTCCCTCAGTCATTCATTGTTAATGTGGCCCCGTTTCCCCTTGCTCAGCTGTAAAACTCTTCTTATCTGTTGCTGTACAGCAAATCATTCATTTATCAGTGAATGTGTTTTTATTTGAACGGTTTCATCTCTCTCTCGGTTCGTTTAATTCAATTGAACTTTTTCAGCGGTCGTAAAGCACTATCTTGAGCTTCTTCGATTATTTCAAGCCGCTTTGGTAAGGGTTTATTAAGGAAATCCTTTGTGATCACGAGAAAAGTTATACCGATTTAGATGGAAGATATTAAGTGTTTTTATGTGAAGAAAGTAATTTTCATTTTGATTAACCATAAATTGAGGTTTTACTCATGACACAATTTTTAAAAAATGCATTCAAATGACAAAGGATCCCACCTAATAAACCACGAAAATGAGATTGTTTTAAAATTATATATATTTCTATATATATATATATATATATATATATATATATATATATATATATATATAGAAAACTACTTACATGAAAAAGTGCACAGAGTTAATCACGTATTTACAAGTAAGATGTAGATGAAAGGAACCGACCGATGGAAGGACCAGGAGCATTGTCGCCAAAGAAGTGAAGTTATCAGTGCATACTCAGAGTATGTTAAGAAGAATTTTCCAAGTGTGTAGTGCATTGGTGAATAAATTATGCAGTGATATTAACTCTAAAGCTTGTGAGTTTAATTTCACAATCCAAAAGAACTCTAATAAACAAAGTTTTCTATTTTTGTATAAACGCAACAATGTATATCCCCCCCCCTCCTGTCTAAATTCTCACATTCAACATGTCAATGGAGCAAGACTGTAGGGTAGATTAAAGTTGCAGCCTGCATACTGATACTGGCTAATAGTCTATCATTATTCAGCTGATGCTACAGTTTGCCGAGGGATGACTATCTAACAACTCTGCCCTTGAATAGTTGCAGCCTGCATACTGTTAATGTGTAATAGTCTATCATTAGTCAGCTGATGCAGGCTGCAGGCTGCCGAGGGATGGCTATCTAACAACTCTGCCCTTGAATAGTTGCAGCCTGCATACTGTTACTGGCTAATAGTCTATCATTAGTCAGCTGATGCAGGCTGCAGGCTGCCGAGGGATGGCTATCTAACAACTCTGCCCTTGAATAGTTGCAGCCTGCATACTGCTACTGGCTAATAGTCTATCATTAGTCAGCTGATGCAGGCTGCAGGCTGCCGAGGGATGGCTATCTAACAACTCTGCCCTTGAATAGTTGCAGCCTGCATACTGATACTGGCTAACAGTCTATCATTAGTCAGCTGATGCAGGCTGCAGGCTGCCGAGGGATGGCTATCTAACAACTCTGCCCTTGAATAGTTGCAGCCTGCATACTGATACTGGCTAATAGTCTATCATTAGTCAGCTGATGCAGGCTGCAGGCTGCCGAGGGATGGCTATCTAACAACTCTGCCCTTGAATAGTTGCAGCCTACATACTGATACTGGCTAACAGTCTATCATTAGTCAGCTGATGCAGGCTGCAGGCTGCCGAGGGATGGCTATCTAACAACTCTGCCCTTGAATAGTTGCAGCCTGCATACTGATACTGGCTAATAGTCTATCATTAGTCAGCTGATGCAGGCTACCGAGGGATGGCTATCTAACAACTCTGCCCTTGAATAGTTGCAGCCTGCATACTGATACTGGCTAATAGTCTATCATTAGTCAGCTGATGCAGGCTACCGAGGGATGGCTATCTAACAACTCTGCCCTTGAATAGTTGCAGCCTGCATACTGATACTGGCTAATAGTCTATCATTAGTCAGCTGATGCAGGCTGCAGGCTGCCGAGGGATGGCTATCTAACAACTCTGCCCTTGAATAGTTGCAGCCTGCATACTGATACTGGCTAATAGTCTATCATTAGTCAGCTGATGCAGGCTGCAGGCTGCCGAGGGATGGCTATCTAACAACTCTGCCCTTGAATAGTTGCAGCCTGCATGCTGATACTGGCTAATAGTCTATCATTAGTCAGCTGATGCAGGCTGCAGGCTACCGAGGGATGGCTATCTAACAACTCTGCCCTTGAATAGTTGCAGCCTGCATACTGATACTGGCTAATAGTCTATCATTAGTCAGCTGATGCAGGCTGCAGGCTGCCGAGGGATGGCTATCTAACAACTCTGCCCTTGAATAGTTGCAGCCTGCATACTGATACTGGCTAATAGTCTATCATTAGTCAGCTGATGCAGTCTGCAGGCTACCGAGGGATGGCTATCTAACAACTCTGCCCTTGAATAGTTGCAGCCTGCATACTGATACTGGCTAATAGTCTATCATTAGTCAGCTGATGCAGGCTGCAGGCTGCCGAGGGATGGCTATCTAACAACTCTGCCCTTGAATAGTTGCAGCCTGCATACTGATACTGGCTAATAGTCTATCATAGTCAGCTGATGCAGGCTGCAGGCTGCCGAGGGATGGCTATCTAACACCTCTGCCCTTGAATAGTTGCAGCCTGCATACTAATACTGGCTAATAGTCTATCATAAGTCAGCTGATGCAGGCTGCAGGCTGCCGAGGGATGGCTATCTAACAACTCTGCCCTTGAATAGATGCAGCCTTCATACTGATACTGGCTAATAGTCTATCATTAGTCAGCTGATGCAGGCTGCAGGCTGCCGAGGGATGGCTATCTAACAACTCTGCCCTTGAATAGTTGCAGCCTGCATACTGATACTGGCTAATAGTCTATCATTAGTCAGCTGATGCAGGCTGCAGGCTACCGAGAGATGGCTATCTAACAACTCTGATCTTGAATAGAATTTTCTCCACTCTTACGCCTGTACATACGACATATATATATATATATATATATATATATATATATATATATATAGTAAGTAATTCGAGGCTTCTCTTTATGGGAGATATGCCAACGAATAATAAATGAGATGTGAGTGGACTGTATAAAGAAATACTGATATATAATTAATGGATAAACATGCGGCGGAGGAGAACAAGCGAGAAGTGACAAGAAACGGAGGTACAAATAATGGCAGGGAAACAACGTGAAAGAATTATTAGAAATGAAGTATTTGTCACCAACATGAATGTAACCAAGGGTGGTGAATAACAATTAGGAAAATCACATGAAAAAAAAAAATGAGCGACGAAAAGCATAAGAATATATTTTACTAAGATAACAAAATGATAACTGACTTAAGAGGGCAGATACTAAAAGAAAAAATTAAATAGAGAAAAGGGGGATTCAGATAAATCAGCTATTGAAGTTGTACTCATGACGGAATTTTCGAGATTTTTCTTCAAATTTCCATCGATCCTACCTAGTAGATGACGAAAATGAGGTCCGTTCAAAACTGTATATATATATATATATATATATATATATATATATATATATATATATATATATTTGTCTGTTACCGCTCTAGCGGTCGCAATTTTTGTTTGATCGTTACCAAACTCGATAATTAATCTTTTTATGTAAAAAGAAAGATCAAGTTCGTTAACGGCTGAAATCGGACCACGGGGAGGGGGGGTTTAGAAGGGAGGATTTTCGAAAATTCAAAATATCTCCGTTACTATTCGTCGGATCGAAAAATTGTACAGAATCAATCTTATTACATATTAAATTTACTATAAATATTGTTATATACATTTATTCTGTATCTTCAATATTAACCGAGATATTTGGATTTGTATTCTTCGTGTGGTCGGCAGAAGTGGGCTATGTTCGGACTTTCCTCCGAGAGCTCTGGCGGCTGTTTCCGTAACTATTCGTCCCTCGTGAATAGGTGTAGACGTTTCTTACTACTACAGTTGTTATTAGGCAGATTTCTCTATTGTAAAAGTTCACGTAGGAAATCTGCCTAGTTTACGCAACCCCTGAGTGACGGACTTTTTAAGTGTTTTAACTGGCTCAACCATTTCTACCGGTTAACCCACGAACGGGCGCTCCCAACCGTATGGCATAACCTTCACCAATTGTGTTTTGTGCCACGAAATGTTTTTCCACATTACCATTTTAGCAGATTTCCCTTAAGGGAAATCAGCTATTGAGGTTGTACTCATGACGGAATTTTCGACATTTTTCTTCAAATGTCCATCGATCCTACCTAGTAGATGACGAAAAAGTCCGTCACGCAGGGGCTGCGTAAACTAAGCAGATTTCCCACGTGAAGTTTTACAATAGAGAAATCTGCCTAGTAATAACCTATTCTCACGAGGACGAATAGTTAGTGAAACTGCCACACTAGCGCTAGTGCGCTCGGCGAAAACTCCCGAACATAGCCGACCATACTCACAATACAAATCCAAATATCTCGGTTAATATTAAAGATACCGAATAAATGTATAGAACAATATTTATAGTAAATTTAATTTGCAATCAGATTGGTTATATACAAGTTTTTGATCCGACGTATGGTAACGGAGATATTTCGAATTTTCGAAAATCCCCCCCTCTAAACCCCCCCTCCCACTGGTCCGATTTCAGCCATTAACGAACTTGATCTTCCTTTTTACATAAAACGATTAAATTCCGAGTTTGGTAACGATCAAACAAAAATTGCGACCGCTAGAGCGTTAACAGACAAATATATATATCTATATATATATATATAGATATATATATATATAGATATATATATATAATTTTGAACGGACCTCATTTTCGTCATCTCCTGGGTAGGATCGATGGACATTTGAAGAAATTTTTCGAAACTCGCGTCATGAGTACGACCTCAATAGCTGATTTCCCTTAAGGGAAATCTGCTAAAAAATGAGGTCCGTTCAAAACTGTATATATCTATCTATCTATCAAAATATTGTGCAATGTAAAGCCTGCTAAAAAATACTATCACCATTCAGCCTCAAATGAATTCCCGGGCGAAGCCGGGTATCTGAGCTAGTATATATATATATATATATATATATATATATATATATATATATATATATATATATATATATATATATATATTTGTCTGTTACCGCTCTAGCGGTCGCAATTTTTGTTTAATCCTTACCAAACTTCATATTTAAGCGTTTTATGTAAAAAGGAAGATCAAGTTCGTTAACGGCTGAAATCGAACCAGTGGGAGGGGGGGTTTAGAGGGGAGGATTTTCGAAAATTCGAAATATCTCCGTTACTATACGTCGGATCGAAAAATTATACAGAATCAATCTTATTACAAATTAAAGTTACTATAAATATTGTTATATACATTTATTCTCTATCTTGAATATTAACCGAGATATTTGCATTTTACAGTTTTCACCAATCCGCCACTTCTACTCATGTTACGGAAACAATACTCTGCTACATAATAAATCACATTATTGAAAGTTTAAATACCAAAAATTGTATTCAAGAGACCTTTATTATACGAGATACATGCAGATATGTACTGGGGACTCCCCCCCCATCTTAAAGTTTTGGACTACTAAAATTTTATTGATTGAGATAACAATTATTTTGACTCATTATTAATTACAGTACTAGATATAGTAAATAGTTCTGAATAAAATTAATGTGTTATATTCTGATATATTTCAGTAATTGTTTTTCTTTCCGGTGTGAGGCGGGGCCCGTTTGTTTACATTTCTAACCTAACGCTTCCCTTCGGCAGGCTATTGAAATTGGATGAAACATTTCTTATTTCCGTTTGTATTTATTCACGGTGTTGTGTTACCAGAATGTATATTAATCTATTACTAAACTTCACGAAGGAAATCTGCTTAGTTTACGCAGCCCCTGCGTGACGGACTTTTTCATATGTTGCTATTTATTAGGAATCATCAAATATAACTTACATTGTTTTACATAATATAAATACGACTATAAACTTTATCTGTTTTGTTTCAGGTATGATCATGAATCTATTTAGTAATTACCGCATCCAATAATTGTAAGTTCTAATTATATTATTTTTCATAACTCTTAAGAACGCATGTTTGTACAATTATTGGAAAAATAAGTAATTTCCTATTTTTAATGTAGTTAGCGTCTGTCCAGCCAAGAGTAAAACATCTATTAATTGAGAAAAGTTAATAATATACATTTATTTATTTCAGTTTTTCCTCAAATTTCATTTACCTATGTTTTCGTGACACCTTCTGAATGAATATTTTCTTGAATATCTTTGTCTGTTTGACGGAATTAATAGTGATTTTAAAACCCTTTTAGTGCCAAACACCGATATATCGCTGTTAGCTATACTTGTGAAAAGTGCCAAACACCGATATATCGCTGTTAGCTATACTTGTGAAAAGTGCCAAACACCGATATATCGCTGTTAGCTATACTTGTGAAAAGTGCCAAACACCGATATATCGCTGTTAGCTATACTTGTGAAAAGTGCCAAACACCGATATATCCTTGTCTAATTAATGACCTAATCTCATACGCATCACACGAGTTCTGTACTTCAAAATCTGTATAAATAATACTCTAAAATTTGTCGGTGGGGATACATTTTTTTCACGTTTCAGAATAATCTAAGAAAAATGGCATCTCAATGGGAAATCTCGTTTGCCCCGTTTTCAGATTTCAAACCCGTTTTTTACTACGGCTTAGAGGATATCTAGAAAATTTTATATTTGTGAGTCAACTATCCCAGGGCCAACATAGACTCAATGAGAATTCACGTTTTCAACTAGGGAGAGGGTGGGGGCATTTACTTCAACACGTATTCATCAATTCCTTCGTTAGTAATGGTTTCATAAAAAAAAATGAATGAACAAATGTTTTAGAAAACCAACTTTGGTCCTAATGCGTTATTATTATTTATTATCATCCACTTTATGCTACTATGGCTACCCGGGACGGGTTATCTACAGGTTACCACCACCCATTTCTAACCAAGCTGGGACTAAGGATTTTATTTAATGAGTTTGTCACTAAATAAATTCCCACTGCCCTGGCGGGAATCAAGCTCGCCGCTCTAGGTTTACCATGTGAGGATTAAAGCTAGCGCTTTATATCAAATGGCTAACCTGAGTCCCCATATTCGTAATATAAATTTATGAATTGTGGCTTTTTGTTTTAGCTTTTCTTAAAGTAAATAATTGATAAAGCCACCTTTTCCAAAATACATGATAAACCAATGCTATATATGATAAAAGATCTAAAGTAACTAAAAAAAAATATCAAATATTCAGGATAACGTATACAAACATTTTAAATGTTAGTAAATATACTTATTTTGAAAATGATATTTTTAAGCGTATGTTTAGTGATATTTATTTCGGGAATGAGTTTTGTATTTCTACTGATCCTAGGAAAGAGGACTGACTTGTAATGTATCATTGAATTAGAAATCGTTAATAGATCACTCACAAAATAGTGTTTTTCTGTAATCGTTGAATAATGGTAACATTACTAAACTGAAATGAGTGATGAAAGTGAAACATTTTGCAATAGAGTGAAGAAAGTGAATTGCCTTCTTAATTAGTAATAAGTATAAATTAAAAAATAATTTGAAGTTGGAAATTAAATGCTTTTAAATGTTTCTTAACATTGTAAGAATTTATTTTAACAAAATAAATTGAAATGTGAATGAATTATAGGTGAAAATAATCAATATATTTTAAAATTTAAATATAATAATAATTACCTTCCTTGTTTATAACCTGCACTTGTTTATAACTGCACTACTTCACAATCATCACTAGTTGTTTTATAACTATGCTTAAAACCTTTCACAACCATGCTTATAACCTACCAACAACATACCATAATCTTCACAACATCCTAATTTTGTTCATATTCTGTTTAGATCTGATCATGTATTACACGATTACAGAAAAAAATTAATATTACACTCGTGACGAAAGTAGAATTTACAACTCTCGTGAAATTAACACACTCGCTTCGCTCGTGTGGGTAAACGTTTCACTCGAGTTGTAAAATGGTCTACTTTCGTCACTTGTATAATAAATAACTATTTTAACGTAGTTTATTATTAGAGGCATACATAATTAAATAGATGTTCTGTACTGTAGAACAATGTCGCAATGAAACAAGGAAAAAGTACACTTTGTTGTGTTGTTTTCCAAAACACGTAGTTCACAATTGCCTGTACTACCAAAACGTTAATTTCACAGTTTATAGTCAAAACTGTTCAGTTTTGCAAGGTATTTGCAGGATACAACGACAATAAAAAAGTTTTATTAATTTTAACAATCCTGGATGTTCATCTTGTAATAATTATCTTAATGAATTATTATCTTAATGAATTATTATCTTATCTTAATCTGAACAAATAAAACTCTGAGGTTTGTCTGAATTTCAAGTTAAATTCGGAGGGTTTCAATTTTCTTTTAATTTTTTCAACAGATTTCTTTGAAGGAAAATCACCTATTAAGTTCGTACTCATGACACGATTTTCGAAATTATTTTACAAATGCTGTTCCTAGCTATGACGAAAATGAGGTCCGTTCAAAATTGTATATATATATATATATATATATATATATATATATATATATATATTTGTCTATTACCACTCTAGTGGTCACAATTTTTGTCTTATCGTTGCCAAAATGGACATACAATCGTTTTATGTAAACAGAATGATCAAGTTCGTTAACGGCTGAAATCGACCAGTGGAGAGGGTGAATTTCGAAAATTCTTAAAAATTGTATAGAACCAATGTTATTACAAACGTAATGTTCTATAACAGTTGTTATACACATATTTTCATTATTAACCGAGTTATTTGAATTTTTTAGTTTCCGGTCTTGATTAAACCCCCACTCCTCCTCATCTCATATTAACAATACTATAATGTAACGAAGCACTTTATTTGAAGCCTATATACCAAATATTGTTCCCATTGGACTTTAAAGTTTTGAGATGAATGCAAATACGTAACGAACAGAGGAAATCATCTTAGTTAACGCAGCCCCTGCGTGAAGGACTTTTATACGTTTCAGACTATTCTAAGAACAACGGCAACAAATTGGAAATCTTGACCGTCTATCTCTCTGTCCGTTGGATTGTTACTCAATATCACTTCAAAACGGGTGGGAAGATTTGTATAATTTTTATGTTTGTGAGCCCATTATCCCAATGTACAATATAGGCTATATAAAAGTCCGAATTTTCCGCTATGACGGGGGGGGGGTTACTTGGACGTAAAAATATATATTCATCAATGTAGGTAGATGAAAGTAATGGCTTCGCTTCTTCTGTAACAGTTTACTGAAGCGACAGAGCGCTTTCGATGCAGTGCATCATCATCAGTGCCCGAACTTCCAGGATGTTGACCTGACGGCCCTTAGAGCTAGACTAATAAATTGTTACAGTGGAAGCGTAGCCATTTCTTTCATCTACCTACATTAGAAGTCACTTCTACCAACTCATATCTTCGTTAGCATTGGTTTTATACAAAATATGTAAAGGGAGGATTGTGTTTAGAAGAACAATTTTCGCCCTTAATCGTTATTTACATTTATAGAACTGGGAAATTGCTTGTAAATTTTATTTAGAGAATGAGTATAGTTAATATGAGCGATTTGATAATTTACACTTCATACATTATTCTATCGTATTACAACAGAATAACCGAACAAATTTTTATCATATGTTTTCTTCGGATCCAAGAATTGTACAATCGTTTTATTTTGACGGGAAACTAGATTTATTTGATCCTTAGAACGATAATAAGCTCGTCAATATTCGTCCAATAAGCGTTCCAAGCTTCGTGCTCAAAACTATAAATATGACTCATTTGAAGGCAATAAATGGATTAATTAGTGCTTCCGATTATCCAATATTTATATTTTCAACAGGAAACCATTATTATATCAATTAGTTTCCAGATAAGAGCTACTAAAATCATAAATTTATTTAAGTGCTTATATCTCGGTTCAAACAAATGAATGGCAGCAGTTTTACAGTTCGTGTTACATGGAATTAGTGTTATTGGCGAATATGGATGGATATGGATTTTATGCAATCAGTTTTCATATTTCCGCTAGAAGTCAGTTTTATCACCATCAACGAAAGGTAATGATCAAATAAAAATGATTGCAACAAATAAGTGTGAGCAGATCTCTGGATCAGATTCAAAGATAACAGCAATTCTGATTCTATATGAGTCTAACTGCATGTATCACGTGTAAAAAGTCCGTCACGCAGGGGCTGCGTAAACTAAGCAGATTTCCCATGTGAAGTTTTACAATAAAGATATCTGCATACTGGTAACACAACACCACCGTGATTAAATACAAACGGTAATGAGAAATCTTTCAGTTAATTAAAATAATTTCCAACTGAAACAGATTCTGAATTGTAAGAATAATGTATATTTTAATAACTCAAATTTTAGTAGTCCAAGAACTAAAGAAGGGAGGGGGGGGGGCGGATGATTTATTTGCACAAATCTCACAAAGTAACGAAGGTAAGGTAAGTTTTGAGACGATAGGTAAGGTGAGAAGAAGCTTCCACCTGAGCCGAGCAGTTAGGAAATGGCCGACCTAATCCGAACTATACCCTACCACAGACTTCATAAAAATGCAAATTGAAAATGTTCAAGATAGAGAATAAATGTATATAACAATATTTATAGTAAATTTAATTTCCAATAATTATTATTTATTAACGTCCACTTTTGGCAACGAAGGCTAATTGGGACGGGTTGTCTAAAGGTTACCACTCTTTTCTAGGTGGGACTCAGGATTTTATTTAATGAATTTCGTAACTAAATAAATCCCCTTGCCCAGGCCCACTCGCATGGCTAACCTGAGCCCCAATTTGCGATAAGATGGATTATATATATATATATATATATATATATATATATATATATATATATATATATATATTTGTCTGTTAACGTTCTAGCGGTCGCAATTTTTGTTTGATCGTTACGAAACTCGATATTTAACCGTTTTATGTAAAAAGACAGATCAAGTTCGTTAATGGCTGAAATCAGAGGGCTGAGAGAGAGGGGGTTTAGAGGGGTGATTTTCGAAAATTCAAAATATCTACGTTATTATTCTTCGGATCGAAAAATTGTATAAATCTATATATATATATAGTAACAATATATATATATATAATATATATATATATATATAATATATATATATATATATATATATATACAATTGTAACCTCTGTCTGTACATTGATTTTTTTTGCGAAATTTCACGATAACTTTTCGTTTCACATGTCATAGACAACCATATCTGCATTTTGATTTCTTTCGTGTATGTTTGTTTACCTTGTTTCACGCATAAACGGCTGAACTAAATTTTATGAAACTTAGTATGTAAATTACTACTAACCCAACTTAGACTTTAGGCTATATTAATTTTTCTCGTGAGACGAACAGGAGTGGGGGTTATAAGGAAAGCCTGAAATTAAAAATATCGATATTTAACGTTTTCTAATTGGTTTTTTCGGCAAATATGCACATAACAAAAGTTGTTTATTTTGTTATTTAGAGTAACTTTTGTTAGTATACACTTTTTGTCGTTTACCGAAGTTTAAATGCGTTATACGCTAAAAATTATAGCGTGAGTCAACAATATTATTTGCCAAAAAAGACTCAACCGAACTAAAATAAAACTCGGTATGGTGTATTAGCAGTGAGGCCTTCATTATAATAATGCATACCAACATTTCTATGTACGGGCAGGAGTGGGGGTTTTAAAGGAAGCCTGAAATTAAAAATAGCGATATTTCGTTTCCTATTGGTTTTTCCGCAAATATAAGCATAACAAAAGTTGTTTATTTTGTTATTTGGAGTAACTTTTGTCATATACAACTTTTGTCGTATACCTAAGTATAAATGAGTTATACGTTAAAACTTTAGTGGGCACTAACGGCTGAACCGAACTTAACAAAACTCGGTATGTCAATTAGCATTAATTCTTCCATGATTATAACTTATATTAAAATTTTTAGGTTCGAAAGGGAGAGAAGTTATAAGGGAGGCCTGAAATAAAAATTCACCATATTTACATGTATAAGAAACGGGAAATATAAAAATATCGAAGACTGTGAAGAATTATCGAACAAATAATTCTATTATTAGCAAATCACCGGCAACGATGGGTATCAATCCTAAACACTGGGACGGGTAAATGTCAAAATATTGTGCAATGTAAAGCCAGCTAAAAAATACCATCACCATTCAGCCTCAAATGAATTCCCGGGCGAAGCCGGGTATCTGAGCTAGTTTGCAATAAGATTGGTTTTATACAATTTTACCAATGTCACCAGAAAATATTTGCATCCATCTCGTATAATAAATATCTCTTCAAAACAATATTTAGTATTTATGAATAAAGCGTTTTATTCTATAACAGAGTATTGTTTATGTAACATGAGTAGGAGGGGGGGGTTGGCTGAAAGCTGAAAACTGAAAAATGCAAATATCTCGGTTAATATTAAAGATAGAGAATAAATGTATATAACCATCTTTATAGCACATTTAATTTGCAATAAGAATGTTTTTATACACGTTTTCGATCCGACGTACAGTAACAGACATATTTGAAATTTTCCAGAAACTCCCCTCCCAATAGTCAGATTTCAGCCATTAACGAACTTGATATTTTTTTTGCAAAAGCGATTAAATGTCGAGCTTGGTAACGATCAAACAAAAATAACGACTGCTAGAGTATAACAGACACACATACATATGTACATAAATATATTTTTTGTTTGTTTAATATTATTTACGTCAACTTTATGCAACTATGGCTAATCGGGACGAGTTACCTACAAGTTACCACCCTATTCTAGCCAGGGTGGGACTAAGGAGTTTATTTAATGAGTCCATCACTAAATAAATTTCTACTGCCCAGGGTTGGAATCGAACCCGCCACTGTGATCCTATCACGCGAGATTAAGACCAACGCCTTAACTCGCACGGCCAACCTGAGCCCCTATATACATATATTTATGTATGTATATATAATTTTGGATGGACCTCAATTTCGCCATCTCCTGGGTAGGATCAATGGATATTTGAGGAAATTTTGCAATAATCTCATTATAAGTACTACTTTAATAGTTAATTTTCCTTAAAGGAAGTCTGGCAAAAGATTAAATTTCTGTTCATGGGAAGATTTTGATGCCTTTTAGCAGATTTCCCTTAAGAGAAATCAGCTATTGAGGTCGTACTCATGACGCGAGTTTCGAAAAATTTCTTCAAATGTCCATCGATCCTACCCAGGAGATGACACGAAATGAGAGGTCCGTTCAAAAATTTTATATATATATATATATATATATATATATATGTTATATATATATATATATATATATATTATTTGTCTGTTAACCGCTCTAGCGGTCGCAATTTTTGTTTGATCGTTACCCAAAACTCGGAATTTAATCGTTTTATGTAAAAAGAAAGATCAAGTTCGTTAATGGCTGAAATCGGTCCAATGGGAGTGGGGGGGTTTTATTTAGA
The DNA here is from genome assembly GCA_019009955.1 of Riptortus pedestris. Classification (NCBI taxonomy): domain Eukaryota; kingdom Metazoa; phylum Arthropoda; class Insecta; order Hemiptera; family Alydidae; genus Riptortus; species Riptortus pedestris. The sequence goes on from CM032228.1 coordinate 20,067,108, forward strand.
GGGGGGATTTTCGGAAAATTCGAAATATCTCCGTTATTATGCGTCGGATCGAAAAATTGTATAGAATCAATCTTATTGCAAATTTATACAATTTTTCGATCCGAAATTTATTATAAATATTGTTCTATACATTTATTCCCTATCTTGAATATTAACCGAGATATTTGCATTTTTATTAAATTTGGGCCGATAACGGATTTTTTAATTTCCCGCCAAAACCTAGTTCGGCCCTTTGCCGTAACTGTTGGGCTCTTGTATGGAGATTTCTCTATTGTATTACTTCACGTGGGAAATCTGCTTAGTTTACGCAGCCCCTGCGTGACGGACTTTTTTTTATGCTTAATGTTTCCCAACCTTCTAATCAACTAATGCATATCTAGGGCTTGAAGCTTCACACAGCAGTCTAGTGAGTGAGTCTAAGTGCGGAAGACGAGACCTTGAGGATGAATCGTCAGCAATTCGGACTGGGAAGTAGTTGGCTCCTTATGAAGTTGCCGTAGATGCGAGCGGCCCGCCAGCCGATAACGTTGGCAGTAAACCCGAGAAGGGGGTGGGGGGTGTTGGGTAATTCTCCCCACCCCTTCTCGTCCCCGTTTCATCCCCTCTAGTATTTTAGTTGTATTCAAGCAGAGGTGCCGCTATGTCTGGCCTCTCATCCACCCTCAAATCGATATACCAGCCGTGTTCGCACTCTCTCTCACTCTCTCCGTTCTCGTTCGCCGTTTTAGAACGCTCTCACTCTCTCTATTCTTTTAAGCAAATTTCCTTTAAGGGAAATAAGCTATTCAGGTTGTAGACATGGCGCGATTTTCAAAAACGTTTTTCCCAAAAGTCTATCGAACATACCCTCGAGATGACGAAAAAAGTTTGTCACCTTAAGGCTGCGGTAATTTAGGAGATTTTTCACGTACTGCTATAACCCATTTTTGATCTCCAATCCCCACATATTTTTTGATTGGTGTTTACTGAAGGCTGAAAACAAGAAAGCGCGAAAAACTCGCTTAGTACTCGAGTTACGGAAAAAAAACATAGAATAACAATTGTAGAACATCAAGAGCTTAAAAATATTAGTTACATAACACATAACCACCAGCCTTATAATAACGGAAATATTTTTATTTACGAATTCCATCTCCCCAACACTAAACCCCCACTATTCCGCTCCCGATTTCAACCAATAGCAACTACGATCTTCATTGTTGAATGAAATCTTAAATATGATGTGGGTGAAATAACAATTTTCGTGTAAAGAACGAAAACTCTTAATTGATGACGTCATCATCACATGACCAATTTGCGAATCACATAAAATAAAAGTTCAATGAAAACCTCATTTGGTATTTACACTTGGAATGAAGTGATTCATGACATAATAGCTTATTGTTAATATGAAGTTTGTCGCTTAGAATTCATGATGCAGAAAAGATGAACAGAATAACTTATATTGTATATTAGATTTTCAATAAGATTAGTAACATCAACTTATTTGATTTGACGTAAAATAACGGAGGTATTTCTAATTTTTGTAGTTTTCCCCCTCCAAACCACCTTTCCTACTACTATTCCGAAACAAAATAAACAACTTTTATCCAGTGCATATTTGCCGCAAAACCCATAGGAAACGAAATATCGCTATTTTTAATATTAGGCCTCCCTTGCAACCCCCACTCCTGCTCCATCTGCCGGGCTAATTCGTTAATCTAAACCATCCAGGGCGTTAGCCAAACGTATGGAAAAAAAATCATTCAAATCGGTCAAGCCGTTTAGGAGGAGTTCAGTAACATACACACCTACAGAAGAATTATATATATGAAGATATCTAGTCTTGAGATGAACATCTTGATGTTTGGGTCTAATATTTTTATAATCGTTGTTTTACATAAAATAGTTATATATCGATTTTGGTATCGGTAAGACATAAATTTCGATTGCTGGAGGGGTAACAAACCCACGCCAGCACACACACACACACACACACACACACACACACACACACACACACGCACGTACACGCACAAACATATATATATATATATACAAACACACACCCTCTGCTTGTTCCGCGTTCTCTAAGACGTCTCTTCAGGAGTAGTATACCAGGCGATTATAAAATATTAAGAATATTAGACCTTCAGAAGTATATAATGATTGTCTGTCATGATAACAAAACTTCAATGTATCAGACAGAGGTTACAATTCTTTATATACGACAATATATAATATATATATTATATATATATATATATATATATATATAGATTAGACACAACCATCAAGGTGTTCATCTTAAGACGAGATATCTTAATATATATAATTCTACAGTACATGTGTAAGTTTACTGAACTCCTCCTAAAAGGCTGAACCGATTTGAATGAATTTTTTTTTTTGTATTGCGTTTGGGTGGCGCCACTTGTGGTTTTATATTCACAAATCAGCCCAGCATAATGGAGCGTATGTTCGGTGGTTTGTAATGAGACCTAAAATAAAAAAAGTGATATTTCCGTTTCCCGCTACATTGTTTTAGCGTTTTTTTGGCAAATATGCTTCAGGGTAAAAGTATGTTTATTTATAGTATTTAGAGTTCTACTTTTAGTTAATATACATTTGAGTTTTTATCTAACAAAGTATAAACGAGATGTAACAACTAAAAATTAAAGTGGAGAGCCAAACAATTTTATATGGTCACTACACGACTTGAACCGAAACTTATAAAACACTATATGTAACTTAGCATTAATTCTTCCAAGATTATAACCTCTATTAAACTTTTTTAGGTTCGAGCGGGAGTGGGGGTTATTAGAGAGGCCTGGATAAAAAAAATCACGATATTTCATTTTCTATTTGTTTTTAGGCAAACGTGCACATAACAAAAGTGTTTTTTTTGTGTTATTAAAAGTAGCTTTTGTTTTAAACATAATATTATTAAATTTAATTGCTTGAAATATCATCCTGGACAACGTCTGTTCGGTCCGCTAGTAGTATATATATAATCAAAAAATCAATTTCGTAATAAATGAAATCCCACTAATGGGAGGGGGGAATTTCGAAGTCTTCGTTATTATTCGTCGATCGAAAAAACAGTCTATTGACATTTTGATGTATACTGTAACAATTTTGTTATGTACACGTTTTCTCTATATTGAATAGTAACCCAGTTATTTTCGTAATTTAGTTTTCGGGCATCAGAAGTCCCCCTCTCCTACTTATGTCATATTATCACTAATTATTTCATGAACCAATTAATTTCAATGATAAATAAGGCACATGGTTTACATTGAACTTTACTTTGTGAGATACATGTAAATACGTTCTTTGATGACGTCATAAATTAAAATGATCTTTACTGAAAAATGTTTATTTAATCTAAACCGTAATAAGTTTTAGTTAACACTAAAGATCATATTTTTCATTGACTGAAATTCGGCTTGGACTAGTAAGAGCTTAGAGGGAGGATATTCGAATATTATGGTTATATTTATATTATTATTATACATTCGAATATCTCTGTTTTTATTAGCCGGATTTTTTAAATGTTGAATTATAGATGTCCTACATATTAAACGTTGTATGACAAATTTCTTTTTTTCACGTAACTAAAGTATAAGCGAGGTATCATGAGAATTTTCATATTTTCGGTAATCTTCAATAGAAATCGGGCACAGCCGCCCAAAATCTACTGGCTGTTTCGGGATTATGGATAAAATTTCCAGCTCAAGGGAAATCACTATAGAGTCGTAATAATAGACGGTGCGATTTTTGAAAATGTCTAGAAGACAAAAGAAGTCCGTTCAAAATTATATATATTAATATTGCCTTCTAGCGAGTCGGGGGCGCAATTTTGATTATGATCAGTTACCATACTCCATATTAATCGTATTGTAATCTCTAAAAAGAAAAATCTAGTTAGTTAATGGCTGAAATCTGGCCAGTGGGAAGGGGGTTTAGAGTGAGAACTCGTAAATTCAAAATATCTTAGTCACTATACGTCGGACGGAAAAATCGTATAGAATGAAACTTACTGCAACTTAAATGTACTATAAATATTGTTATACATTTATACATCTTCGCCCTGATATATATTAACCGCAGCTATTTGCATTATTTCCAGTTTTGACCCTAATCAAACTACACTTCTTACTAATATCACCACCTGCAGAAACAAGTTCACTCAGTTTATATACCCTCTACCCCCTAAGCACGACTTTATTCTAAGCATAAATACCAAATATTGTTTTCAAGTGACCTTTATTATACGAGATACATGCAAATATATACTGTTCACCCCCCCCCTCACCTTAGTTCTCGGACTTCTAAAATTTGAGTTTTTGAGATAACAATTATTCTGATTCATTATAAATTGTAGTGCCGGTATAGTAAAAAGTTTTCGATAAAACCAGTATGTTATATTCAGATATATGTCTCTAATTGTAACCTGTAGATAACCCGTCCCAATTAGCCTGAGTTGCAAAAAGTGGACGTTAATAAATAAATAATAATAATATTTCTCTAATTGTTTTTCTATCCTATGAAGAATATTTCTATTATCTGTTCAGCTCTAATAGGTTGGCAGACCAACATTTCCGAAAACAATTACGACGGGAGGTTATAAATAATTGACTGAAAGATTTTTGATTTCCGTTTGCATTCACTTAATATTCACCGTGGTATTCAGCGCGCTATCAGTATGTAGATTAATGTATTTTAATACCTCAAGAGGGAGATCTGCTTAGTCTACGCAGCCCGGACTTTTATTTCAAAATTCTGAGAATATATTACATGTTACATGTGGTTAGATGAGATGAGTAGTGCGACATACCAGAGACAATATCTACATTACAACATTTATATTATATTTGCAATAGGATTGACTTCATACAGTTTTTATTTGCAACGCATAATAATAGAGATATTTTGAACGTTGGCAGGTGGTTTTTAATAAACACCTTTTTTCAAATAAGTGCGCCTATCTGAACATTCGCTCAGTTATAGAGTGGCATCACAGACCCAGAAAAAATTTCATTGAGGATTGAGCGCTGGTTCATAGGCCACCCATGAAACTGTGATAACTAAATAAGCCCTTAGTTAATTGTCCTTGGCTAAATGAGTAAAACAAGTCTTCATAACGCTCTAATCAGCTTTTAACTTAATTATTTCACTATCTCACGCTAGCATCGCGGAAGGGATGCGGTTTTTTTGTGAGCGGTTAATTAGGAAGGGAGATTATTATAAGAAGCTTATGGAACAATCTTAACTAGTTACACCCTTTATTAACTCCGTAATCAGAGAATGGACTGGCGATTTTAGTTATCTAGATGTAATAAGAAACCATTCGGTTCCAGGCGAGGTCAGTAAATCGAGGAGAATTTTTTAGCAGATTTCCCTTCAGAGAAATCTGTTATTAAGGTCATACTCATGGCACGATTTTCGAAAATGTTCCTCAAATGTTCTCCGATCCTACCTAGGAGATGAAGAAATTGAGGTCCGTTTAAAAATATATATATATATATATATATATATATATATATATATATTAGCTTAGATGCCCGGCTTCGCCCGGGAATTCATTTGAGGCTGAATGGTGATGGTATTTTTTTGGCAAGGCCTTACTTTGTACAATACTTTGACATTTACCCTTCCCAGGGTAAATCGTTCCTGTTGATGATTTAATAATAAAATTAATTTTTATGTAAGAATTCACTATCCTCCATATTGTCATATTTCCCGTCTACTGTGCATTATTCATAGCTTTGAATTATTAAAGTCAAAATATTAACATAAATTTGAATTAATTTTTCCAGGTGAGGTATCTGGTAGTTCATATTGGAAAGAATTGAATAGCATATCACTATTATATCACATCAATATTATACGCAAATAATTTGCTTCATACATTGTTCCCGAAAAAATGCCCATCCCTAGAAAAGTTGATATGGCTTATGATAACTAATTATTATTAGGCGTCAGTGCTAATTCACATACCGAGTTTTATTTAGTTCGGTTCAGTCTTTTGTGCCAAATAATATTGTTGACTCCCGCTATAATTTTTAGCGTATAACGCATTTAAAACTCTCGGGTATACGACAAAAGTGTATATAACACACGTTACTCTAAATAACAAAAATAAACAAACTTTTGTTATGTCCAATATTTGCCGAAAAACCAATAGAAAACGAAATATCGATATTTTTAATTTCAGGCTTCACTTATAAAAACCCCCACTCCTGCCTGTTCGTCTCAGAGAAAATTACTAAAGTCTAAGTATTGGGTTAGTAGTAATATACATACCCAAGTTTCGTAAAATTACGTTCGGTTCAGCCGTTTATTGCGTGAAAAGGTAACAAACAAAACAAACATACACGAAAGAAACAAAATGCAGATATGGTGTCTATGACATGTGAAAACGAAAAAGTTATCGTAAATTTCGCGAAAAAAATACAATGTACAGACAGAGGTTACAATTTTTAATATATATATACTAAATAAATATATAAATAATATAATATATAAATATAAAAGATATCTAGTCTTGAGATGAACACCTTGATGGTAGGCTCTAATATTTTTATAATTTTTTTTTACGTAAAACAAATCGATTTTGGTATTGGGAAGAAATAAATTTCGATTGCTAGAGGGGTAACAAACACACACACACACGTGCACGCACAAAACATATCTATATATATATAGTATATATATAATATATTATATATATATATATATATATATATATAGATATACACAAACACACACCCTCTGCTTGTTCCGCGTTCTCTAAGACGTCTCTTCAGGAGTAGTACACAATTATAAAAATAATAAGAATATTAGTCTTCAGGAGTATATTAATATTAGTCTTCAGGAAAAAAATCAATGTACAGACAGAGGTTGACTCCCGCTAAATGTTTTTGCGTATAACGCCTTTATACTTCGGTATACGACGAAAGTGTATATAACAAAAGTTACTCTAAACAACATAGTAAACTTTTGTTATATTCATATTTTTCGAAAAACCAATAGGAAACGAAATATCGCTATTTTTAATTGCAGGCCTCCCTTATAACCCCCACTCCTGTTAATTTCAGAGAAAATTAATATAGCCTAAAGTCTAATTTGGGTTAGTAGTAATATACATACCAAGTTTCATAAAATTCAGTTAAGTCGTTTATGCGTGAAAAGGTAACAAACAAACACCCACCAAAGAAACAAAATGCAGTTATGGTGTCTATCACTTGCGAAACGAAAAGTTATTGTGAAATTTTGAGAAAAAAATCAATGTACAGACAGAGTTTACAATTTTATATATATATATATATATATATATATATATATATATATATATATTTATATATATATATATAAATATATGTGTGTGTGTGTGTGTGTGTTTCTGTTAAAGTTTTAGAGGTCGTAATTTTTTTTATTGTTACAAAACTGGATATTTAAACGTTTTCTGCAGAAATATAGATCAAGTTTGTTACAGGGTGAAATCAGACAGGAAGGTGGGGTAGTTTAAAGGAGGAGAATTTCGGCAATTCTTAATATCTCGATTATTATGAGTCGGATCAAAATATTGTATAAAAAGAATCTTATTTCAAATGTAATTTTCTATTAACCTTCCAGTAGTCGCGCTTATTTTAAGACATTAGTAGTCGCAAAGCACCTGTGAGGTGCAAAGCAATAAAACTCAATATATCTATTATTAATGACTCCAGGAGTAACAATAAATGTGCTCAATTAATTAAATTTTATTTAAGAAAGCATTAAAAACAATTTCTTTAGTATAAAAATATAAAAAGTTGCGGCCTAAAATTTAAATTTCACTTTGGATTGACTTAAAACAGTAAGTGTAGATAAAAAATATTGTTATAGTATATTATGATAAACTAATCAAATAAAATACTTTTAACAAATATTACAACGTATTAATAAATGAAAGAATTAAAATGCACTGTCTTCATCAATACTATTAATTCTTACAAGAGTATTCCTACAATCTGTGCAGATTGGTTTTACATGGCTCAAACATAAGTGCACCTGACAGTATTCACACTGGTATTTGGTGTTGTTCCTTTCCTTCTTATCTAAGCAAGGCTGACAATATTTTCTTTTTTTACTTGGAGGACCACTTACAGAATGTGACCAAGTAGATGGAATGGACTGTCCTGTCACTTCTATCAGTCGATCTCTTAGACTTCTCGGAATTGGACCCTCCTCTAACGCTCGCCTAATAAGCTGTTCCCGTCTTAGTTCAGCGCTAAGCTGTCGTAAAAACCCACGTCGATTCTTTATATGAAACCCATTTCCATTATAAATTATTTGTGCATTAATAGCGGCCACGTTTAGTGTGAAGAAAATCACCATCGGCCAACGCCTCGTATTTCGAGCATGTATCCTTACATTAGTAGTCGCATGCACCTCTGAGGTGATATTCGATGATGACACGTGCTATGTTGACACCTAGAAATGGAAATGGCCACTGAGACCTTGAGAGGAAGGAAATAGGAAGATAGTAAGAAGGTGGCGCCCCTAGCGGAAGCTGCTAATTTGAAAAGGATGAATTACTGTTCCATGCACCACACAGGTTCAGTGCGACTACTGGAAGGTTAATGTCGTTAAGTATATATTTTCACTATCTTTAATATTAACCGAGATATTTTCATCTTCTAGTTTTCGGCATTCAGTAAAACCCCTCCTCATGCCATATTAACAATAAGCTGTTATGCAATGAAGCACTTTATTTGAAGACTAAATTTCAAATATCATTCTCATTGAACACTTACGTCTTGAGATAAATGAATTTAGGCCACGTACGTGGGAAATCTGCTTAGTTAACGCAGCCCCTGCGTGAAGCACTTTTGAATCTTGAATGACAGACGGACGACGTCATTTCACATCTTATTCACTAACAATCTCTCCGTACAAACGAAACTTGAAGCTCATGTCAGGCATGAAATATTTAATACTATTATTTTAAAGGGTTAAAATGGTTTAGTTGTACATTTACTCAACAAAAAATTCAGTATAAATGAATTTCCTTAATATTCATTTTACAATTATCGACACCAAATTGTATAGAGAGGTCGCATAACATTTATTGATGTAATTAACAATAACATAAGTACTTTTGAATTTAAATTTTATCTCCTTTCTAGATCCTATCTACTGCAGGTTCAAGTATGGTGAACAATTGGTTAATCTACAACTTTACAAGTATGGTGAACAATTGGTTAATCTACAACTTTTGTTAAATTGTTAGGATTTGATGCAGAATAATAGTATTTAAGCGCACATTGTGAAACTCTAATGTAGGCTTGTTTTTAGACTGAAAACCAAAAAAATGCACGTAAATGATATCAATATATCAATATATCACGTAAAAAATATCAGTTAGTATCCAGGATAAAGAAAAGTCCGTCACGCTCGGGATGCGCAAACAAAGCAAATTTCCCACGTTCGTTATGTATTTGCATTTATCTCAAAATATGAAAGTCCAATGAGAACAATATTTGGTGTTTATGCTTCAAATAAAGAAAAACCAAGAAGATGACGAAAATTAGACCAATTCAAAATTATACGCATATATCTGCTGAAGGAGAGTAGAAAATATCACTAAGATATTTTCGCACGTGGGAAATCTGCTTAGGATACCCAGCCCTTGAGTGACGAACTTTTAATTTGTTGTCTTGAAGGAAAGAGAGCTAGTGTTGAGTGAGGAAATGTCGGGGCTTGGAGTGAAGTGGGGTGAAGTGTATTAGGTTAGGAGACGAGGGAGGTTACGCCCCTCTTCCATTCAGCCTTCTAATCCTATAGAATCGGGAGTACAGGATAATGACACTTCTATCTCACTCCAGATACATTATCTATCATGTCCTACTCAATAGTCGGATTATTTGCTCTGATCCCATTCATTGATTTCGAACATTGTACAATGTGCAAGACTGCAATGTAATGCCTATCATTTGTCAGGTTATGCAAGACTTCTAATCCTATAGAATCGGGAGTACAGGATAATGACACTTCTATCTCACTCCAGATACATTATCTATCATGTCCTACTCAATAGTCGGATTATTTGCTCTGATCCCATTCATTGATTTCGTACATTGTATAATGTGCAAGACTGCAATGTAATGCCTATCATTTGTCAGGTTATGCAGGTCTTCTAATCCTATAGAATCGGGAGTACAGGATAATGACACTTCTATCTCACTCGAGATACATTATCTATCATGTCCTCTACTCAATAGTCGGATTATTTGCTCTGATCCCATTCATTGATTTCGTACATTGTATAATGTGCAAGACTGCAATGTAATGCCTATCATTTGTCAGGTTATGCAGGCTTTCTAATCCTATAGAATCGGGAGTACAGGATAATGACACTTCTATCTCACTCCAGATACATTATCTATCATGTCCTACTCAATAGTCGGATTATTTGCTCTGATCCCATTCATTGATTTCGAACATTGTATAATGTGCAAGACTGCAATGTAATGCCTATCATTTGTCAGGTTATGCAGGCTTTCTAATCCTATAGAATCGGGAGTACAGGATAATGACACTTCTATCTCACACCAGATACATTATCTATCATATCCTTATGAATAGATGGATTATATGCCCTGATCCCATTCATAGATATCCTACTAAGCACTTAGTGTAAGACTGCAATGTAATGCCTATCATTTGTCAGGTTATGCAGGCTTTCTAATCCTATAGAATCGGGAGTACAGGATAATGACACTTCTATCTCACTCCAGATACATTATCTTTCATATCCTTATGAATAGATGGATTATATGCCCTGATCCCATTCATAGATTTCGTACATTGTACAATGTGCAAGACTGCAATGTAATGCCTATCATTTGTCAGGTTATGCAGGTCTTCTAATCCTATAGAATCAGGAGTACAGGATAATGACACTTCTATCTCCCTCCAGATACATTATCTATCATGTCCTACTCAATAATCGGATTATTTGCTCCGATCCCATTCATTGATTTCGAACATTGTACAATGTGCAAGACTGCAATGTAATGCCTATCATTTGTCAGGTTATGCAAGACTTCTAATCCTATAGAATCGGGAGTACAGGATAATGACACTTCTATCTCACTCCAGATACATTATCTATCATGTCCTACTCAATAGTCGGATTATTTGCTCTGATCCCATTCATTGATTTCGTACATTGTATAATGTGCAAGACTGCAATGTAATGCCTATCATTTGTCAGGTTATGCAGGTCTTCTAATCCTATAGAATCGGGAGTACAGGATAATGACACTTCTATCTCACTCGAGATACATTATCTATCATGTCCTCTACTCAATAGTCGGATTATTTGCTCTGATCCCATTCATTGATTTCGTACATTGTATAATGTGCAAGACTGCAATGTAATGCCTATCATTGGTCAGGTTATGCAGGCTTTCTAATCCTATAGAATCGGGAGTACAGGATAATGACACTTCTATCTCACTCCAGATACATTATCTATCATGTCCTACTCAATAGTCGGATTATTTGCTCTGATCCCATTCATTGATTTCGAACATTGTATAATGTGCAAGACTGCAATGTAATGCCTATCATTTGTCAGGTTATGCAGGCTTTCTAATCCTATAGAATCGGGAGTACAGGATAATGACACTTCTATCTCACTCCAGATACATTATCTATCATATCCTTATGAATAGATGGATTATATGCCCTGATCCCATTCATAGATATCCTACTAAGCACTTAGTGTAAGACTGCAATGTAATGCCTATCATTTGTCAGGTTATGCAGGCTTTCTAATCCTATAGAATCGGGAGTACAGGATAATGACACTTCTATCTCACTCCAGATACATTATCTTTCATATCCTTATGAATAGATGGATTATATGCCCTGATCCCATTCATAGATTTCGTACATTGTACAATGTGCAAGACTGCAATGTAATGCCTATCATTTGTCAGGTTATGCAGGCCTTCTAATCCTATAGAATCGGGAGTACAGGATAATGACACTTCTATCTCACTCCAGATACATTATCTATCATGTCCTACTCAATAGTCGGATTATTTGCTCCGATCCCATTCATAGATATCCTACTTAGCACTAAGTGCAAGACTGCAATGTAATGCCTATCATTTGTCAGGTTATGCAGGCCTTCTAATCCTATAGAATCGGGAGTACAGGATAATGACACTTCTATCTCACTCCAGATACATTATCTATCATGTCCTACTCAATAGACGGATTATTTGCTCTGCTCCCATTCATAGATTTCGTACATTGTACAATGTGCAAGACTTCTTTGCAATGCCTCTAATTTGTCAGGCTATGCAGGTCTTCTAATCCTATAGAAAGAATCAAGAGATTATGCAGGCCACAGGCTACAGAGGAATGGTTCTCAAAAACACTTTTCTCAAGATCATCCAGCGATTGAAAGTTTGCTCATGAGGAAATTTTCGAAAATTGGTTTAACATGTCCATCCATTCTGTCTATGAAATCGACAAAAGGTTAATCGTAAATTCCAAGTATCTTCCTAATTATGAGTCGAAAAGTTTTGTCTTACCAATCTTTTTGGGATATTAAATTTTATATTAATGTTGTTACTCGATGTTTTTTTTATTTTCTATATTAAGCCCAAATTGGTCATTTTTATAATTTTATCATTCAGTAAATTTAATAAAAAACACGTTTCTTGGAATGTTTAGTGACTTTTTTGTCATCTTCTACAACAGTTACGCATAAATGTGAATTTAACCATTAGTGAGGAATGTATTTTCTTTATTTAAATTCATTATATCAGTATATTACTGATCCCTGCAGATTTGACGTTCCATAAATGTCTACTGAACGCTGAAAACTAAGAAATACCAATATCTCGGTTACT
>CM032228.1:20085000-20175000 GCA_019009955.1 Riptortus pedestris
AATAAATAAGTGAAAAGAAAACTTGGTGACTTTGAAACAAAATTATTCATAAAAACAGTAATAATAAATTTCAATAAAAATTTAAACACATACACACTTGCACTCACACACATTAAAAAAAATAAAATATGTAATTAAATATTCTCAAACTGCTCAATTGTTTTTAAATATGTCAGAATCGTGGCAATATGTGGGCTAGCCTCAGTCAGTAGTTCCTTCAAGTCGTGTGGAATGTTTAAGTAAGTTCGTAATCTGCATTCTGTTAGTAGGTGTTTTATAGTTAGTCCAGTAAGAATGTGTCATTGTAAGTATACCCCAAATAATAATAGTGTTTCCAATTCAATAATAATTAAATATATCATGAAGAGTCTTATTCCTAGCTAAGAAACCAAATATTGTTCTTAATAGATTTTTACAACATAAGACACGTTCTGAGATTGAATCAAAAATCTGTGTATTAATTCTGTTGTACCAGTGAATAAGTGGTTAAGTCCCCCTTACTCACTGGTGGACTTAACCACTTATTCACTGGGGTTACAGAATTATCACCTTGGAAAATGTTTATTTAATCCCAACCATACTCGATATTTACCAGTTTCATTAACCCTAAAGATCAAATTCGTTAATGACTGAAATCGAACCTGCAATATCGGGAAGGCGGGCTTCAAAGTAATTTTCAAGAAATTCGAAATATCACATTTATTATGAGTCGAAATTATTATACAGCCGACCTTGTTAAAGTAATGATAGCCTACAATTATTAATGTATAGATATTATTGTATCTCAAATATTAAGAGGATTATTCGTACTTTCTTGTTTTCAGCCATTAGTAAACCTCTAATTACACTGATTGGATTTTTAAAAAGAAATAGGGAATATACGGTGAAATGAGATCAGTATCGTTCCCTACCAGCAAGTGGGAAATCTGCTCATTACTCTGGAGGACTAAATGAAGTAGTACATTTGCAAATGTCAGAAAATCAATAGTCCATGAACTGAAACAAATTTGCATGTTCAAAGTAATGTTTATGAATTATACATATCCAGTATCACATAGAAATATCACTTGCTTGATGTAGGGATTTATGCCAAAAGTCTAAAATATGAGACCGTAATATTCTGAAGCGGATATGGCATTTTTTCATTTCGGGGGAGACATTATTTTGTGGACAGTAATAAAATTGTTTTGAATGATTTTTCCCCGAAAAAAAAATCTGTTATGGTTACTTGGGATTTGACCGAAAATTAATAATCTACAGATTGCAAGCCCTTTCTGTGGAAGTAGCTTCTATAGGTTCCCAGAATTTTCCTCCAAAAAGACTAATATTCATTTGCATACTGAAGACGAACTTCTGTGAAAATTTCTCCCTCAATATATTAATCTTTTAGATAAAGAATTTTTTTTTTTAAATTTAGAAATAATACAGTTTGAAGAATGGCGTACCCCAAGGTTCAATATTAGGCTTACTACTGTTTTTAATTACATCTATTCATTTACTGATGATAACAGTATAATTATAAATGGGTCAGCCCAGAATAACTAACACAAGATGGTTCTGTTACAATTAAAACATTATCTGATTGGTTAATTGCTAATAAGCTAGCTATGGACGAGTCAAAAACAAATATTCTAGATTTCAGCAAATTTTGCTCACATTATGGAGAGATATCAATGACATTTTGCCTGCCACTATGATACATTTTTTTAGGATTGACTGAGGACGAGTGCCTAGTTTTGTCATATTGAAGAATTGAGTAAGACACTTATCATTTTATGGGTCATATGCTCATTCCATTTCAATACATGAATTGCTCAAAGCCATTCCCGTAAGGGAAATCAGCTATTGAGGTCGTACTCATGACGCACTTTTCGAAAAATGTCTTCAAATATCCATTGATCCTATCCAGGAGATGACAAAATAAGGTCCGTTCAAAATTATATATATATATATATATATATATATATATATATATATATATATATATATGTCTGTTAACGCTCTAGCGGTCGCAATTTTTGTTTGATCGTTACGAAACTCGATATTTAACCGTTTTATGTAAAAAGACAGATCAAGTTCGTTAATGGCTGAAATCGGACCTGAGGGAGGGGGGGTTTATAGGGGGGACTTTTGAAAATTCGAGATATCTCCGTTATTATGCATCGGATCGAAATGTGGTATATAACCAATCTTATTGCAAATTACATTTACTATAAATATTGTTATATAGGTTTTTTTTCTATCTTGAATATTAACCGAGATATTTGCATTTTTTAGTTTTCAGCAAACCGCCACTTCTACTCATGTTACGTAAACAATACTCTACTACATAATAAATCACATTATTGGAAGTTTAAATACCAAAAATTGTATTCAAGAGACCTTTATTATACGAGATACATGCAAATATGCCCTGATGACCCCCCCCCATCTTAAAGTTTTGGACTACTAAAATTTTATTGATTGAGATAACAATTATTCTGCCTCATTATAAATTACACTAGTAGATATAGTAAATAGTTCTCAATAAAATGAATGTGTTATATTCAGTAATTGTTTTTCTTACCGGTCTGAGGCAGTCCGACCCGTTTGTTTACATTTCTAACCTAAGGCTTCCTGTCGGCAGGTTATTGAAATTGGATGAAACATTTATTTCCTTTTGTATTTATTCACGGTGTTGTTGTGCTAGCAGTATGTATATTTATCTATCTATCTATTTATTACTAAACTTCACGAGGGAAATCTGCTTAGTTTGCGCAGCCCCTGCATGACGGACTTTTTTTTTATATAAAGAACTATTAAGTTTTTGTTTGTGATTCAGGTAATTCAAACACTATTAATATCAAATAAAAGTCAGGGGCTACTTTTAAACTCAACATCACCGTGAATATTAAGTGAACAAATACAAACGAGAATGAGAAATCTTCCAGTGAATTTACATATTAATAACCCCTTCAAAGGAAAGCGTCCGAATTGTAAACAAACAATTCAGCCAACCACTCAGAGCTAAAAGCTAGAAATATTCTTGACCTGAAAGATAAATAATTATAGGAATATATCTGATAATATAATATATTAATTTTATTGAAAACTATTTTCTTTGTCTAGTGCTGCAATATATAATGAGCCAGAATAATTTTTATCTCAACCAATATAATTTTAGTTATCCAAGAACAAAAGATGGGGGGGGGTTTATCAGACCGCATTTGTGTTTATCTCATCAGGAAACGATTCGTTGAAGACAGTATTTGGATTAAACCAAATAAGATGGTTCATTATATGTTGGCTTATTCATAACGTGTGGTGACAAAGAAAAGGGGTTTATTCAAGGCTGAAAATTAAAAAAAAAATAACTTGGTTAAATTTAGATAAAGAAAGAATGTATATAACAACTTTTATAGGCAATTTAAATTGCAATAAGATTGGTTATGTATAATTTTTCGATCCAACTTATACAAATGGAGAAATTTTCAAATTCCACCAGAGTTTTAAGAGGGGATTTTCGAAATATCTCCGTTACTATAGGTCGGATCGAAAAATTGTATAGAACCAATCTTATTGTAAATGCAATGTTCTATACATATGTTTATATACGTTTATTCTCTATCTTGAATATTAACCGAGATATTTACTTCTTTCAGTTTTTAGCATTGAGCAAACCCCCACTTCTACTCATGTTATATGATCAATACTCTGTTGTGTAATAAACCACACTATTCGAAGCTTAAATACCAGATATTCTTGTCAAAAGGACTTTATTACACTACATGAATGCAAATATGTTCTGGTGCGCCCCCCCCTGTCTTAAGTTCTTGGACTAATAAAATTTGAATGATTGAGTTAAAAATTATTCTGATACATTATAAATTACAGAACTAGATATATTAACTACTTTTTGATAAAATTAATATGTCATATTCTGATATATTTTAGAAATTGTTTTTCTTTCTGGTGAGAAGAATAAATGTATAGAACAATATTTATAGTAAATTTAATTTACAATAAGATTGATTCCCTTAAGGGAAATCTGCTAAAACTATTTATTTTCTCAAATGTAATTTTTTTTTTAAGGAGTAATTAAGTTAAATACTTCTTGTTAACTGCATCATAACACCTTTCTTGGCTGCTCAGATTTTACGCAAAGCAAAGCCGATTTACGTAACAGAGAATGACGTACTCATTCCATGACGTACAGTTCTTGAACGCTTGTTCTTTACCAAAACTCATTTACAAGGCACAATTATTACATAAATGCTCATGAACATCTTATGTAATGTTTGAAGTATCGATTGAAAATCTCGGCAATAAGACACACAGTAATTTTTAATTTCGTCTTTTACAAATGTAAAGGGTTAGGTAACAAATATTGCATAATACTCCCTTATAGTTAACTTTTAAAAATACATATTTTTGTAAATTCGTTTTACTCATTATGGATAAAAGAAGTTATATCATTTGCAATCTATAACTGGTAAAATTAAAATGGTTTCAAGTTGTAAAATAGTAAATCCCTGAATGAAATCTCAACGTAAACATAGAAAACTCGGTGAATATTTTTATATTTTGATCAGTCAGACATTTTTAATTGCGATTCCGCTTTTATAAAAAAAAAAAAAAAACCTTGAAGGGAAAAAAATCTGAAGAGCTAACAAGTTTGTTATTCATTTAAAAAAAAAAAAAGTTAAAAATAAATCGAGTTTACCCTTTGAAAATAGTTAATTATAGTCCGTAATTACCTTGGATACGCCAGTGGTAACCTCAAAGGCGTCAGAGACAACCTCATTTGAGGTTATAAAAGTCCTTTGAGGATTCTGATAAGTTTGCCAATCTGATAGCTAGGTATTCCAATTGACTCAAATGCATCTGTTATTGTCCTGACGTTAAAGGGTTAATGAAGAAGTCTGCTAGATCAGGATCATATTCATTTACTTTTAAAGCATTAAGTACTCTAGATGAGTGGATATGTGGTCCATCATACTGAGCAAAATGTACTCATCTCCTTTCCCAGAGTATGTGCATTGGCCTAACCTCTAAACCTATGGGACAAATATCTAACCTCAAAAGTGATGGGACATTGATCTAACCTCTAAACCAATGGGACATTGATCTAACCTCTAAGGCGATGGGGCATTGGCCTAACCTCTAAAGCGATGGGACATTGATCTAACCTCTAAGGCGATGGGAGGTCTATCTAACCTCTAAAGCGATGGGACATTGATCTAACCTCTAAAGCGATGGGACGTCTATCTAACCTCTAAAGCGATGGGACATTGATCTAACCTCTAAGGCGATGGGAGATTGGTCTAACCTCTAAAGTGATGGGACATTGACCTAACCTCTAAAGCGAAAGAGTTTAGAGAGATGTCTCATCACTTCAGAGGGTAGGGAGATGCCCCATCGCTTTAGAGGTTAGATAGTTGTTCCACCGCTTTAGAGGTTAGATAGTTGTTCCACTGTTTTAGAGGTTAGATAGTTGTCCCACCGCTTTAGAGGTTAGATAGTTGTCCCACCGCTTTAGAGGTTAGATAGTTGTCCCACCGTTTTATAGTTTAGGACAATGTCCTATTGCTTTAGAGGTTAGATAGTTGTCCCACCATTTTATAGTTTAGGACAATGTCCTATTGCTTTAGAGGTTAGATAGTTGTCCCAACGCTTTAGAGGTTAGGGAAATGTCCTATTGCTTTAGAGGTTAGATAGTTGTTCCACTGTTTTAGAGGTTTGATAGTTGTCCCACCGCTTTAGAGGTTAGGGCAATGTCCTATTGCTTTAGAGGTTAGATAGTTGGTCCGTCGCTTTAGATGTTAGATCGGTGTCCCATCGCTTTAGAGGTTGGGCCAATGCCCTATCGCTTTAGAAGATCGATGGCACATTGGTTTACCTACTAAAAAGGATTCGATACTAAAGGTCTATTTTCTGTATGAGACCTTTCTGATCTAGATTTAAAAATATTTATTTTATTTTGAAAGATCCATTATATCTAATTTTTACAAGAGTTGCTGAAAATTACTTGCAGGAGCTATTCTGCAAATAGCCTGCGGTTAGATCAATCTGACATCAAATAGACAGTTATCTTTATCAGGAGTAAATTGGTTAGAGTAGCTAGCCACGCCTTGTCCTGCACGACATCAACCCTCCCTTACTCTAAATATAGGCCTATGAATTTAGCTGCAATCGATAATAGGAATCAAAACTATTATCCAAAAATCTGTTTTTTTCTGCAGATTTACTTCAAGGGGATGAGAGCATATAGCTTATATTTTTATGCAATGTTTAAAAAAAAAGTCTGTCATCTACTGAGGTTATACTCATAATGCGTGTTAGCAGATTTCCCTTAAGGAAAATCAGCTATTGAGGTCGTACTCATGACGGAATTTTTGAAGTATTTCTTCAAGTGTCCATCGATCCTAACTAGTAGGATCTCTATATATACTCTCTCTCTCTCTATATATATATATATATATATATATATATATATATATATATATATATATATTTGTCTGTTACCGCTCTAGCGGTCGCAATTTTTGTTTGATCATTACCAAACTCGATATTTATTCGTTTTATGTAAGAAGAAAGATCAAGTTCGTTAACGGCTGAAATCGGAGCAGTGGGAGGGGGGGGGGTTAGAGGGGAGGACTTTCGAAAATTCGAAATAACTCCGTTACTATACGTCGGATAGAAAAAATGTACAGAATCAATCTTATCGTAAATTAAATTTACTATAAATATTGTTATATACATTTATTCTCTATCTTGAATATTAACCGAGATATTTCCATTTTTATTAAATGTGGCCTGCTAACGGACGAGAGTGACTTTCCCGCCAAAAGCTAGTTCGGCCGTTTCCTTGACTCCCCGGTCTTCGTGGAATTTCTCTATTGTAAAACTTCACGTGGGAAATCTGCTTAGTTTACGCAGCCCCTGCGTGGTGGACTTTTTAAAAAATATCTTCAAGTGATCATCGGTCCTATGAAAGAGATGACGAATTATATATATAAATCATTTCGACCACTCTAGCGAGTGCAATTTTCTTCTTATCGTTGCCAAACTCAAAATATAATATTTTTGTGTAAAACTAAAGATAAAATTCATCAGTGGCACAGTGGGAGGAATTTCGAAAATTCGAACGAAGTCCTTTAATACTTCGGATGGAAAAATGGTCTAGAATCAACCTTCCTGTTTTCCACGCACAGTTTCCCTCTAACGTGGGGATTTATTTAAATGTTGTCAACCTTATTGCAAAATTTAATTGTCTGCCAATGTTTTTACTTAGTTATTTGTTAATTATATCCTCTTTTCTTTAACGAAGATATTTGCGTTTTTTAGTTTAGATTTATTAGTACTTTTTTGTAATCAGCATTCAGTAAACCATTACTACTCATCGAATTTCGACTTAGAAATGGAGAATATGAGATCAAAAGTGTGTTATACCATCACGTGGGATATCTGCTTAGTTTATGCAGTCCCTGCTTAAAACATTTATTAAATTAAATTTAATTAAAGAACTATAAATGTTAAGTTTTCGAGTTCGATTCTTGCCTGGTCAAAGGAAATTATTTAGTGACGAAATTCATTAAATAACATCCTAAGTTCCACCTTGGCTAGAAAAGGGTGGTAACCTGTAGATAACCTGTCCCAATCAGCCTGGGTTGCAAAACGTGGACCGTAATAAACGATAATAATATTTAAAGAAGTAAGAAGCCATTTTGTATCTCCGTAAGATTTCATTTATGTTAATCTTTTAGATATGTAGTACAGTAATGATTAAATAAAACATTTTACCTCTGGGTCTTAAAGGAATACATCTGAAAATATCAAATTTAGACCATTTTCAAGTAGGATCGATTAACATTTAAAGAAATTGTAGGTATTTGGAATGAGTGCTTGCTGTATAACTGATTCCTTTAAACGAGATCTGATGTTATTTCTTTTTTAAAAAAATACCTTTCACGCAGGGGCTGCGTAAACTAAGCAAAGTCCCCGCGTGATTATATGACTTTTTTTTATATATTTTTTTTAAAAATATTTATTCGTTTATTTGCAACAACATATATAAATATTACAAGCAAATGATGTGAATGATATAACAATTGGCTTGATTATTCACTTGAGGTGGGAAGTTGTCCATTGACAATACCCACATTGGAGGGAACATTGGCTGGTACTACATGGAGTTATACCGAGCACTACACAAGATCTCTTGGCCACTTACGAGTACGCTTCAGTCGTCGTCTTGGGTTTTCTGGAATACGGGTAGATGAAAGTGATTCGACTAAAGGATTAGGATGTGCGGGAAGGAGAGAGTGGAGTTTCTGATATCGGGATTTTGCGAGGGCATTGACAAAAGGAATGTTGAGGTCGTTATGGAGAGTTAAATTGGATACGTAAAATGAGGAATCTGTAATTTTGCGGAGTATTCTGGATTGGAGGGTTTGGATTTTGTAGGAATTTGAAGGTTTAGTGGAACCCCAAAGTTCAAGTCCGTATGTCCATAATGGTCTGAGTACTGTTGTATAAATCAGTCGTTTGTTGTGTAGTGATAGTTTAGATCTGTTGTCAAGTAGTCTTAGTAGAAGTCTGTACCGTCGGTTCACTTCTTGTCTTTTTAATGTGATGTGAGGTTTCCGCTTATATGACTAAATAGTGTTCTCATTTCACCAAATATTCTCAATTTCCATGTGAAATCTGATGAGTGAAAAAGGGGGTTTAATAACGAGTGGAAACCAGGAAGTACGAAGAACTCGCTTAACATTTGAGCTTCCCTCACTTCTAAACAAATCTGTTTCATCCATGATCAAATATGATGATAATGAGTGAAACGTTTAAATATCGTGGTATAGATTAAATAAACATTTTAGAGGTACGAACGTTAAATATGAATTAACCCTTTAAGGGTAGTGATATTATTTCCCACTTAATGTTCTGATACGTAAATTTTACGTGTGCAGCTGGCAATTGGTGAAATTATTCAAAATTTGTTAACGTTTGTGACTATTTTTTTTTATTTTATTAAAACATACACTTATCTTTAACTTATATTTACATTAATATCTACATAATAATGTGCACGGCATCCCTTTCAGTAGCTCTGTTCGAAAAACGTTCTGGAGGTTGTGTGCTCCATTCATATCCATTCTTACCAAGCACAACCTCGCCTTCTACATTTATTGTGACTGATTCGTCAATATTGTGTGGTTGAGAGGTTTTAGGTTTTTCTTGCCTCTGTGTTTCTTCGCTTTCTTCGATTGTCTTGATGATTTCTAAAATTTTCTCACTTTCATCACTATCTAGCCCACTCTGTGTTGCAATTATTTCCGAAGGCTCAACCTCCTCATCACTTGGAGAATACTCCGGATCATGATCACTGTCGTATCCATATCCATCTATTTTATAATTGTCATTTTCCCCATCTGACTCAGCGGAGAGTTCTTTCAACAAATTTCTGATTTCTTCATCCGTTGAATATTTTTTCTCCATTTTTCTGAAACTATAAACTGATTATTTATATTCTTTCTATACATCTTTGTCTTTTTTATATTCAAAAATAAAAGTTAAAAACATTAAGGGAAAATAAATTACTAAAATAAGTTAATAAAATAATAAATAAATAAATAATAATAATAAATAAAATAGGTTACGGTATAAAAACTGGTTATTAGTAGCAATACGTAAATTTTACGTGCCAAAAAGTTGCGGTTAATAGTATTGATACGTAAATATTACGTTTCAAAAAATAGTATTGGCTGAGTGGTAAGGTTCACTTAGCTGCACTTGGCGGAGGTGAAGGCCGAACTGTCTGGAGGGCTCATAGCTGAGGGGTGGGGGTATTAGGGTCGTTAACGGCCCTTTGATAACAGTTCAAAACAGATCACACGTAATTTTTACGTTCACCACCATTCTAGGGTTAATGACCTCATGTCAAAAGAGTATTTGCATGTATCTTATCTAGTAGATAAGTTGAAAGCAATATTTGTTATTTAAACTTCGAAAAGAGTGTTTGATGATATAACAGCTTATATTTTCACTTTAACAAATTTCCGTTAAACTCAACTTTGTCCTAGGCTAGCACTTGCAGCGAAAGCTCCCGTTTAGCACACGCTTAGCTGAAGAGATCCGAAAGATCGAAAAGAAGTCATACCAAGCATGTCAACGCACTGAAAGTGGATCCCGAAACATACCTGTTATAGTTAGGTCTCAGTGTTAGAAGTGGGACTTTGATGTTGTTCGTTTTCGTCGTTCAGTGGCTCATCAGCGTTGGAACGGTTGGATTGTAAGGATCTACCTAGTTCAAAAGATATTCTGTTCAAACGACGTTTGTCAAACTTACTTTTGTGAATAGAACGTGACACACGAAAGAACACTCTTCGGATATGGCTGTGAAGCCAGCTCGTTCGACACACGTCCTTTTGACCAAAGTCAGTTTGACAAACGTCGTTTGAACAGAATAGCTTATTTTTGGTTTAAAATCGAAAACTGCGCCATAAGTACAACCTCAGTAGCTGATTTCCCTTAAGGGACCAAACGAAAGCGAAACGAGAAAAAATATTGAAGTTCTAAATCCATTTATACATTGCTTGTTCTTCTTCAGCTAATGGCATTAAAGGATTACAAATGTACGGCGATGTATTAAAGTTGTGAATTACGTCAGCCTAATCCGCCTTGGAGTGATTACATTGATTGAAGAGGAAAACAAAATCTGATTGTGGCGTGTGCGATGATAATATGTCATCAGCTGTGAGGAAGCTAGGGGAGGGGGATTTAGGGCGTGGGTGGGCATGAGAGGTGACGTCATAGCCGTGACGTCACTCCTAGTCGATACGGGGGTGAGTGGCCTCCCCTGGTATAGTGCCCTATAAAGACGGCCTGGCATTTAGGGGGAACATCCCCCCTCCCCCCATCGGCCATTAGTTCTTAAAATACAATCCTTAATGTATGCGCTTTTAAAATTTAACGCCCCCGAGGCTGGCAAAGGCCCCATTTTAATGAATGTATATATTTTTTTTCGTTTTCAACTCCTGTTCTCAGGACATTCACCTGTGGCATTCCCAATGGCGGGCTTCAAGGGATGCATCATATATACTTCCAACAAGTAAATACCAACTGACAAGCTACAACCAAAAACGACCATAAATTTAGAATGTTTCTAACTCCACTCTTAATATTTAGTTTTGAAACCAATAGTATTTATCATACTGTGTACAAAACACTTTTATTGATCACATCTTCGAAATAATTATTTCATATTTAGTTATCCATCTATTTTTAGTTCGTACAGACTTTTTAGAGGCAAATGTTCTTAGTTCATTTAGGACGCAGCCATTTTTATAGTTCCTCATTTAGGAGTCAGCGAGGAGGGGAGGAAACTGTTCTAATTACGATCAGGGCGCAGCCATATTTACCTTACACTCTGTCCGAACTTCTAAATGACAAAACTACATATCTGGGCGCTATGTTAAAATATTCAAGACAAGACCATCAAATGCCTATAAGTCTTTTAGACAAAAACAATAATGATAATAGTTAACGATCGCTCTTGATGTTTTGGACCTCTTAGTTCCAGCAGTCTTGGCCAGGCGTTGACCTCGTTGGAATATGTATGGCGGAAGGTATACCACTGTTCCCTTCAAGCCAATACAACTCAAATATATTGCCTGCCCTATCTGTGGCTGTCACACTGACGTCTCGGAGAATGCTGATGAGAGCATAGGACGATGGAGAGACACAAAACGCAGGCACTAAATTAACTTATTTACCGCTGTACTGAGGAGTACTATCGTTTCAGTCTGTACACTCTATACTGAGAGCAGCTCATCCGTAGGTATCGATTATCTCCAATGCCAAGTTAATTGCTAGGAGAATAGTATTTCCGCTACAACTTATCGGTTATCGGCACTGCCAACTTAATTCTTAGGAGAATGTTCGCTACATTACTCCCTCTCAAGAGACGGAGTCGGTGAAGAAAACTTTTTTCCGAACCAAGTGTCCCGTTCGTGTCATGTAATCTTCCTGCCAGGGAGTCCTGCGTTGTCCTTCGGCTGTGTTGTTTGCTTCGGCGTCGAGTTAATGGATCCTTCTTTATTTGCTCATGGAGCTGGAGGATATTGTTGCTGCAAGTGTAGGCGTT
The DNA here is from genome assembly GCA_019009955.1 of Riptortus pedestris. Classification (NCBI taxonomy): domain Eukaryota; kingdom Metazoa; phylum Arthropoda; class Insecta; order Hemiptera; family Alydidae; genus Riptortus; species Riptortus pedestris. The sequence continues at coordinate 20,097,125 of CM032228.1, forward strand.
GAAGAGGTCGCAGGGGTAAGGGAGTCCAATAAGAGGAATGCGGGATTGAGTCTATCGATAGAAACGGTGATCTCCTTATCACAGAGCTGGATCATGAACACCTTCTCGGCTCGTTGACGTAGCTCATAAGGTACTACATGCTGAGGCACTAGTGGTCGCTGAACAAAATTTTCTCTGAGGATCACACGAGTGAAGGTAGACAATTTTGTTGAAAGGTATTTCTGGAAGGCATTGTTTTGGTGGCTGCTTGGAGATGGACAAGGTCGACGCTTAGTTGCTGGAGAATGTTGGAGGGCTCACTTCCGATGTTGGAACGAATAAGTCTCTTGGCAGACGCAGACGTTGCCCGTAGACCAACTCCGTCACACTTCCACCTTCATCCTTCCTAAAGACGCAACGGAGACCTAGAAACACCGTCCGTAGTAATTGTGTCCACTTCTTGGTGTTCAGATGCGCCATTAAAGCAGCCTTAAAACGTCTAAGCCACCTTTCGACGCATTCGATTGCGAATGGTACCCTGCCGTCAATGCCCATTATCTGGCTGAGGCGACGGAAGCTCTCTACCTCAAATTGCCGTCCTTGGCCCGTCGTGATATAGCGAGGGGTGTGAAATCACGCAATCCAATGGACGTAAAGGTATGAACAACGATGGAATCAGTGATATGTACTATTGGAATTCCCCCAGGCCAATGCGACGTCCTATCTGCCATCGTCAAAAGATAGCCCTCAGATGCCGGCAGTGGCCCCACTATGTTCTCGTGCACAGGATGAATCCTGGTTGTTACTGAGAAGGTACCGAGTCGCGTGACTGTGCGTCTCTGGATTCTGGCACGCTGGTAGCTGACCCACGCGTTCGCCCCTTCTCCTACATCCTGATTTAACTGGGCCCAGAAGAATTGACAGGCAACCAGCTTCCGTGATGCTAGAACCCCAGGGTGGCTCAGGTTGTGTAGTTAGTCGAAGATTTGTAGTCGAAATTGAGCTGGTTCGTAAGAGCTTGCGGCAGAAGTAGGCTCCTGGAATTGGAAACAGTTTCGCTTGCAAAACGTCCTTTTTCTTCAACTCTAGCATCATCCTATCGTCCGTCGGCAGCATAAATACCAAATATTAGTCCTCTATCATGTAAGATGGGTGATGATCTATCACTTATGATTTTCTTGACATGCACCTTCTACTCATCGGATATTTTTGGGAGTGAAATCTGCTAGGTTTAGGCTGCCCCTGCGTGACGGACTTTTCATAGCACTTTGAGTTTCATTCCTCTCATGACACACTTAGATACGAACTGGGGCGAAATGAAGAAGGAACTATATCTCTGGATATGGAAGATGATATTGGGGCAGTGGGCCTGGAACCTATCTGAAAATGCACTCACACTGATGAGACACTCCAGGCCGTTTTCTCTCTCTCACTACTTCTCTCTCTCTCTCTCTCTCTTTCTCTCTCTCTCTCTCTCTCTCTCTCTCTCTCTCTCTCACTCTCACTCTCTCTAACTCTCTCTCTTTCTCTCTCTCTCTCTCTCACTCATCCCTTACGACTGCGAAATATCCACCAAAAAGATACCGTATGATATAAATATAAATACGGGTTGTCTGCTGTAGACAACGAGTTCCATTTGTCTTATTAAATGAGTAATTAAGTTTTTTTTTTTTTTTTTTTTTTATGAACCTAATTGTACAAATTAACCGTAAAAGTTCCTTGTATTATATATTATATTGCCATTCCATCGTGGCAGGAAGTCAGTGAATCTGGTAATTGTTTACTGAAATTTAAAGGTTTGCTATTCAATACTGTTGGAAAAGGATATTATATAACACAAATTTTAAATACATGTCTATAAAATAGGGAGGGGCTCAGGTTAGCCATGTGAGTTAAAGCATTGGCCTTAATCTCACATGGTAAACCCTAAGGAGGAATTGGCTTCCTGCCAGTGCTATATGAACTTATTTATTGACGATCTCATTAAATATAATCCCTAGTCCCATTTTTGTTAGAAAAGCGTCGTAACCTACAGATAACTCGTCCCAATTAGCCGTAGTGGCACAAGGTTGGCGGTAATAAATAATAATAACAATATTAAATTCGGTATTTAACCTTTTCGGAGAGGTTTATAACAGATAACTTACTAGGTGGCCAATTTGTGTGCTGGAATTGATGACAAATATAAAATCGGAAATATCAGCCAATTCACACGGATTTAAAGTGCAATTTTTGTAGTACCTATTACAAAAAAGAACTTTGTGTCACACAAAAAATATTCCTATACCTAATATTTCTATCCACATTTGAATTAGACATTTTCAAACTTTCCTATACGAAGCTTATTATTTAAATCTTTGTCCTCGCCCATTTATACTCATCCGTTTATTGTGTTTGGTGGAGATTTTCATAATTTTAGAGCCAATTTATTCTTTTTTGAAACAAAATTTCAAATGCCCATCTATCCTACCGAGGAGATGAAGGAAAATAAGGTCCGTTCAAAGAATATGTATATTCATACTTTTGTACATAGATACCTAAGTTAATATTGATAATTTTCATGCAAAACTAAGTAAAGTTTATTAATTGGTGAAATCTTCCTAGAGGGGGGGGGGAGAGTTAGAGGTGGGAATTTCAAAAATCTTGAAATATTTTTGTTCTTATAATATGGATTCTAAATTATTATTGAGCCAATCTTATTGTAAATGTTTTAATATTCATTGTTTCTCTATCTTCAATGTTATCTGAGTTATTTGCATTTTTTGTTTTTAGTCAGGAGTAAACCTCTACTTCTGCTAATTTTATATTTACAATTCACTGCTATGTCATAAACCACTTCATTCTAAGCTTAAATACCGTATATTATTTTTAAGTTGCCGTTATTATGCGAGATACATGCAAATTCATTGTGTGATGACGTTAACAGTTAAGATTCTACAATTTTTTCTCGAAAATGTTTATTTGATCTATATCATTTTTAATATATACTAAAAGTCATATTTGTTATTGGCTAAAATCGATCCTGGAATATAGGGGGGGGGATTTTAAAATTCAAAATATTTCCCTTATTCTGAGTCTGATCAAAAATTGTTATAGGACAAATCCTAATTTAATAAGTGAAGGTCTATAAATTTTATACTATATATTTTGTCGTAAATTATATATTTAGAAAGTTATACGTACTTTCTTGTTTTCAGTATTCAGAGCAACCCCAACTTCTACTATTCGGACTATTATTTTGAAGCAGAGGATATTTGGTGGGACGAGAACAGTAGTGTATCGTACCAGTTCGTGGGAAATAGAGCGGTATCTGTCAATTACATATTGTTGGGAAAATTAAATACATGAATAATCCTTCAGAGAGAGACAGAGTCACGTATTTGGAAGTGCGATATAGATCAAAGAAGCCGACAAGGGTCGAGCCCCTACTAGACCCGTCCAGTCCTAACGTTGAAGGGCCCAGCCAATTCCCCTTTTATGTATGCTGACGACCTATATAAAGAACCGGCCAGCCGCGAGAGAGTCAGTTTCTTCTCAAGTGCTCATATATGCGTACAGTGCGACTTAGTGCAGTGCGGTAAAGTGTTTTTATAAGAAGAACAGTGTTGTGCCATGACTGTAAGTAATAGTTTAGTGCCGTGTTTAAGACCGTGCAGTGCCGCGAAGTAGAGGACAGTGCAGTGCCGTCTTTTGGTGTACTTCAGTGACCGTGAGTGAATTGGACTGTGTAATCTGAAGAACAGTGACGCTATCAGTGTATACTGTGAGTAGTAATTCAGAAAAATTACCAAGTGTATTGTGCATTGTGAAATAAATTGTGCAGTGATAAAAACTGTGAAACTTGTGATTATTTAATTTTGCAATCCAAAAGAACTCTTATTAACAACGTTTATTACTGGTTTTGGTAATAAAAACGTAACAATATATATTTATATATCTTTGAATGGAATTCATCTTCGTCATTCCCTAGGTATGATCGAAGGACATTTTTGGAATACCCCTCTAAACTCCCGCCATTCCTGGTCCAATTTCAGCCAATAAGAAGGTGAAGTGTCGAGTATAGATCTAATACTCATTTTACCAGACAAGAAACGATCTCGTAAAAAACATCTCTTAAAGACAATAATTACAATTTTAACATTAAATGATTTGGTTCACGTTATATCAGCTTATTGTTATTTTAACATGACAAGGAATGGGAGTTTACTGAAGACTAAGAACTCCAAATATCTGGGTTAATGTCCCCGAAAATACTAATATAACAAGTTTTATAGAACATTAAATTGTCAGTAAGATTACTTGTATACACCTTTTCGACCCAAAAAATAATAAAGGAAATATTTAACATTTTCGAATTTCACCCCTCTAAGCCCCCCCCCTCCCACTGATTTCACCCGTTAACGAACTTAATCTTTTGTTTTACGTAAAGCGTTTTACATACACACACACACACACACACACACACACATATATATATTGTATGTATTATTTGGACCGGACCTCATTTCCGTCATACCATAGGATATTTTTTGAAAATCTTCTGGGAAATCTGCTAACAATGTTCTACAAAACACTCAACGACATAAATAGATGCGCAGACGCCTGATTTAACAGAGAACAGTTTCCTATTTTAGCAGAAGCAGTTTGATCGCCAGCTTTGAGTACAGAGGAAGCCAAGTGTACTTGAACCCCAGCTACAGGTGGACTTGCTATTGATCTTGCCGCCGTACCCTTCAACCACCGCCGTCTCACTTTTCAAACGAGCTCCAACATTACTCCACAACTGAAAGCAACACTACATCTTACAAAGGGAGTGCACGGTCTTCCCCTCACCGACTTAAACGAAAATATTATAGTGTGTATTACCTAATGAAAAACAAATTCTGTTAAAGCGAGAGAGCTCACTTCTCATACATTCGTCTAAAAAAAAAACAAAAAAAAACTAAGATTTCCATGAGCGGCGTGTGATGCTGTGAAGACTATTATTCCAAAGAGTTTCGGAAGCAGTTAGTAGCGTTCTCTTTATGTAACCACAAGATTTCGAGATCGAGTTTTTTTTTTTATTATTTGTTTCCACGGCGTTTATTTAGTATTAATAAATAAATGAAAAGTTTTATTTTTAACTATTGGTATTTAATTTTTAACATGTTCTTTATATTTAAAGGAAATTCAAATGCTTTCTGTCTTAAATATAATAGGTATAAGGGAATATTTAATATTATTGCGAAAACTGCATGAAAAATTAAACAGAGTTAATCACATATAAGTACGAAGTAGATGAAAGGAGCTGACCATAGGCGCCAAGACTACGCCGTCTAGCGTCGTAGAAGACTTGTCTAGACAGTTTCCTTTGATGTCACCGCTCGTCTATAAAAGCGGTCCAGCTCCCTCGAGAATTTAGTTTGTTCTCAGTTCTCTTCAAGTGAATAACAGTGCGTTCAGTGCAGCTTTAGTGAACAGTGCGGTAAAGTGTTTTATGTGAAGAACAGTATAGTGCCGTGTTTAATTAAAGGACAGTGCAGTGCTGTGTTCTTTTTGAACTCCAGTGATCGTGAGTTATTGGACTGTGCAACGACAGTTAGGATCATGGGACCTGCCAACTATGCAGTATCAGCTAGACACCTGGGAACCGCAAGCACAGCGTCTCTCAGATCCTTTATAAACCTACCAATCACCTACCTACCTATCAATTAATGTCTCAGTTCAGTTGTAGGCCGTCTCCATGTCGGGTTGCTCTCTGTTATATTGTTAATAAAAAGTCCGTCACGCAGGGGCTGCGTAAACTAAGCAGATTTCCTATGTGAAGTTTAGCAATAGAGAAATCTGCATACTGGTAACACAACACCACCATAAGTAAATACAAACGGTAATGAGAAATCTTTCAGTTAATTTTAATAAACTCCCAACTGAAACGGCTTCTGAATTGTAAGAATAATTTATATTTTAATAACTCAAATTTTAGTAGTCCAAGAACTAAAGAAGGGGGGGGGGCGGATGAACAGAACGTATTTGCATAAATTTCACAAAGTAACGAAGGTTAGAAACGACAGGTTAGGTTAGAGCTTCCGCCAGAGCCGAGCACTTACGAAAACTAACCCGAACAACACCCGAACACACACTACATAAAAATGCCAATCTCTCGGTTAATATTCAAGATAGAAATAAGTGTATATACCAATATTTATAGTAAATTTAATTTGCAATAAGATTGGTTATATACAATTTTTCGATCCGATGCATAATAACAGAGATATTTCGAATTTTCGAAAATTCCACCCTCTACCCCCCCCCCTCCCTCTGGTACGATTTCAGCCATTAACGAACTTGATCTGTCTTTTTACATAAAACGGTTAAATATCGAGTTTCGTAACGATCAAACAAAAATTGCGACCGCTAGAGCGTTAACAAACAAATATATATATATATATATATATATATATATATATATATATATATATATATATATATAATTTTGAACGGACTTCATTTTCGTCATCTCCTGGGTAGGATCGATGGACATTTGAAGAAATTTTTCGAAACTCGCGTCATGAGTACGACCTCAATAGCTGATTTCCCTAAAGGGAAATATGCTAAAAACTTGACGTCTGGAAAGCTGTTTACAGAAACAGAAGGTTTCATTACAGTTATCCGAAACTAAGTAATTGCCACCAGATCATACAGACGTCATATCCACAAGGACATCAGTATCACAGACCAGTGTAGATTATGCAACAAAGCTTATGAGTTCATTTAACACATGGCTGGATGTGAAATACTTGCTGAGTCCGAATACCTCCAAAGGCACAATAACGTGGCAAAAGTATACCATCAAGCTCTGGCAGAGAGTAAGGTCGCTTACAATCACTATAATCCCCAACAATTATTGGAAAAAGATAATGTAAAGATGTATTGGGATGAAGCGATGATAACTGAGCATACTGTGCACCATAACAAACCGGATATTCTCATTATTGACAAGATCAATAAGACTGCTGATATTATTGACATTGCAGTGCCCAATGATGAGAATATTCGAAAATCCCTTGCCGAAAAATTAAGAAAAGGCCTCAAAGTAGTATTCAAACTGAAATCTGCCACGGTTATCGTCATTATACGTATTAAGTACAAATGGACTCGTGTCAAAAACAACACTAATGGGTACAACAAACTTATATCTAGCAGTAGATATTATAATTTTTGTTTGTCCATTAATTTCGTTAATGGCTAAAATCTTACTAGTAAGAGGCAAGTTTAAAGAGGGGGATAAATTGTACAGAGCCAATCTTATTGTAAATGTAATATTCCATAAATGTAACATTCACTAAAAAACATATATAGTTCACATCCACTCATCTCGTACATATTACACAAACAAAAAAATAACTATGTACTGGTTACCCGGACATACAAACATTTAACAAAGCACACAAGTAGACGAACTTGCCAAGTCAGCTACTCAAAAAAGAACTCACGACAACACATACTGTACATACCAAGATATTCAAGCCCAAGCAAAAGATATGATACTCAATTCATGGCAGAAAACTTGGTTTACCACAACTGATAACAAATTTCGAGAACTGAAGCATACACTTGGTGAATGGCCTTCCTCAAAAAGGCTAATTAGAAGAGAAGAAGTAGTTTTAACGAGGTTGAGAATTGGCCATTCACGACTAACTCACACTTACCTACTTACTGGAGAAGACGAACCCTACTGCCAACACTGTAACTGTAGACTTACTATAAAACATATACTAACTGACTGCTATCTAAGGACTCACATAGACCTACCATACACTTGGACTGGATTACTACATGACTGTAGCCCGTACATAGACCGCGTATATGTTATATGTGTTGAATATGTTATATATTAAATATGTTATGTGTTAAATATGTTGCAGGTTATATGTTAAATATGTTATAGGTTATATGTTGATTATGTTATATGTTAAATATGTTATAGGTTATATGTTAAATATGTTATAGGTTATATGTTAAATATGTTATAGGTTATATGTTAAATATGTTATAGGTTATATGTTAAATATGTTATAGGTTATATGTTAAATAGGTTATATGTTATAGGTTATATGTTAAATATGTTATAGGTTATATGTTAAATATGTTATAGGTTATAGGTTATATGTTAAATATGTTATAGGTTATATGTTATAGGTTATATGTTAAATATGTTATAGGTTATATGTTAAATATGTTATAGGTTATATGTTAAATATGTTATAGGTTATATGTTAACTATTATGCTGTATATTAAATAACTGATTCGTCGCTAAATCGCCCCTGTTGCGAAATGCGATTATTATATGAATAATAATAATAATAACATTCCATAAATGTTGTTAAGAACGTTTTTTCTCTAGCTTCATTATTATTTATATTGATGAAAAACCCAGAAGGTACGTAAATTTGGGTTTTCTTGGGTGACCAGATTTTAGTGGATATACTTTCATCATTAAAATAAAAGTGTAGCGAATATGAGTTTCTTGAAAATGTTAATCTCCTAAGAGTACGCAGCACCTGCGTGAAAGATTGTTGAAATTTGTAATTTATATAAGTATGACCCTTTGGTGTTCGTCCATGTAAAAGTGTTTAGTGACTCTTCAAAAATATTCAGTTAATTAAGAAGGAAAAGTGGAGAATGGTGAAGTAGAGAGTTCTATCTCATCAAGGACCTTATTCTAGAGTAATTCGTGGAATGCTATTAAGGGGCCATTTTGCATCTTAAGTCCCATTTATTCAAGACTTCAAAGTTTCCACAATTTCAACCCATTAGAACCACTTCAATGTTCAATAAGTCAATATCACTCTTCATCAGGAAAACAACACTTTAATTACCAAGCTTTTTTTTTATTATATTTTTACTCTCTATTTATTGGTGATTGGTATTCCCATGTTGTTAAATAAAGTAATTGGTATTTTGATTTCAGCCGTTTAATAACTCTTTGAATAAACTCACATTATCAATAATTACTGTTATTTAAAAATAATGACAAGTCAATTCAATTACAATCTGTTTTAATGGATATCAGGGGCTCAGGTTAGCCATGCGAGTTAAAGCGACCTTTATCTCACATGGTAAACCTAGAGTGGCGAGTTCGATTCTCGCCTGGGCCAAGGAAATTATTTAGTGACGAAATTCATTAAATAACATCCTAAAATCCCACCCCGGCTAGAAAAGGGTGGTAACCTGTAGATAACCCGTCCCAATTAGCCTGAGTTGCATAAAGTGGACGTAAATAAATAATAATAATGGACATCAAACAGCAGGGGTGATATAATTCAGTTATTTATTAAGATTCTAAGTAGCCTACAAGGTTAGCAATGACAATTTCAAATATATCTGAAGTAAAAAAAATCCGTCACGCAGGGGCTGCGTTAACTTAGCAAATGTCCTATGTGAGTCACGTTTTTGCGTTTATCTCAAAAATTAAAAGTTCAATGAGAGCAATATTTGGTATTTAAGGTTCAAATAAAGTTCTTCATAACCTAATAGAATATTGTTAATATGAGATGAGTAGGAGAGGGGCTTTACTGAAGACCGAAAACTAAAAAATGCAAATATCTCAGTTAATAATCAAGATAGTACATAACAATAGAACATTGAATTTGAAATAAAAATGGCTCTATACAATTTTTCGATCCGACGTCCGATTTTAACCGTTAACGAACATGATCTTTCTTTTTGTATAAAACGATTATATATCAAGTTTGGTAAAGATTAGACAAAAATTGCGACCTTTAGAGCGGTAACAGACAAATATATATATATATATATATATATATATATATATATATATATATATATATATATATACTGCTCAAAAATGAATAGGGATATTGGTTATTCTAGCAGATTTCCCTTAAGGGAAATCAGCTATTGAGGTTGTACTCATGATGCGATTTTCGAAATTTTTCTTCAAATGTCCATCGATCCTACCCAGGAGATGACGAAAATGAGGTCCGTTCAAAACTGTATATATCTATATATATATAAAATTGTAACCTCTGTCTGTACATTGATTTTTTTCGCGAAATTTCATGATAACTTTTCGTTTCACATGTCATAGACACCATAACTGCATTTTGTTTCTTGGGTGTCTGTTTGTTTGTTTATTTGTTTGTTTGTTTGTTTGTTACCTTTTCACGCATAAACGGCTGAACCGAATTTTATGAAACTTGGTATGTGTATTACTACTAACCCAACTTAGACTTTAGGCTATATTAATATTCTCTGAGACGAACAGGAGTGGGGGTTATAAGGGAGGCCTGAAATTAAAAATAGCGATATTACGTTTCCTATTGGTTTTTTGGCAAATATGCATATAACAAAAGTTGTTTATTTTGTTATTTAGAGTAACTTTTGTTATATACACTTTTTTCGTATACCGAACTATAAAGGTGTTATACGCTAAAAATTATAGCGGGAGTCAACAATTTTATTTGGCACAAAGACTCAACCGAACTAAATAAAACTCGGTATGTGTATTAGCACTAACGCCTTCCTTATAATAAGCCATACAAACATTTCTAGGGACGGACAGGAGTGGGGGTTATAAGGACGCCTGAAATTAAAAATAGTGATATTCCGTTTCCTATTGGTGTTTCGGCAAATATGCACATAACAAAATTAGTTTATTTTTCTATTTAAAGTAATTTTTGTTTTATTCACTTTTGTCGTATAGAAAAGGATAAACGAGATATACACTAAAATCTAAAGCGGGTGCCAACAATTTTGTTGGGCACTAACGATTGAACCGAACTTAGCAAAACTCGGTGTGTGAATTTGCATTAATTCTTCCATGATTATAAGCTACATTAAAAATTTTAGGTTCAAAGGGGAGTGGGGATTATAAGAGAGGCTGAAATGAAAAACTCGGTTTTTCTGTTTTCTATTTGTTTTTCGGCAAACATGCACATAACAAAAGTGGTTTACTTTGTTATTTAGAGTAACTTATGTGTGCATTCACTTTTGTCGTAAAATGAAGTAAACACGGGATATACGCTAAACGGGAGTCAATAATTATATTAGTACTCATTTAAGGGGTTTTAATAAATGAATACTATGACAAATGATGTTATGTTTTCGTCTTATATGATAGTTCAAAGTATGATTCGGATTAGTGAGGTATAAATCTTCGTCTCCCCCTCCTCAGTTATTTATTTTTCCTAGAAAATATCTTTGTTATTTATTTCCAATAGAAATATAAACTATAAGAGCATTTCCATTATTTAATTTGTATAATGTACCTTGATGTTATTGAAACAAATATGTGCTATCATAATAATTAAACGTTAATGGTAATGTCATTATGACAAAAAACAATATGCGTTTAAACAATATGCGTATATGATATGATATTTTCAGGGTACCTCTATTATTTTATTCCATCCAGTAGATAAATTATTAAAATAATGTTTTGAATCAATAATTTAAGTAGAAGAATTTTGAGAAGTCTCATGCGGGAGCGGAAGATGAATGGAGCCTTACTAGATAATTGAGTTTACTAATTTCCCGACTGGCATTACTGAAAGTAGTTTCCAGTGTGATTCACTATTACAAATATAATCTTACGTGCAAAAACTTTGCCTAATATTATATGAGCTCGGATTGGCTTTTGAAAGGAAATATGTTCATTATAGAAGATATTTATTTGTAATAAATGCTACCCATGATTATGGTTTGAATTACGAGTATTGAAAAAAGGTGAGTCAAAAAGTGTAAAGGGATAGATTAGGAACATATTTTCATTTATTCTTCAAAACTAAAATTTCTATTATATCAATCCCCTGAAGTTACCCTTCAGGGTTGGTTATTTCGGAAAACCATTACGTCTTGGATGGAAGTGTAATTGTACACATTGAAGTCTTGCTATCAAAATACCATCATTAGTAAGTCAACAATGATTTCCCGGGCATCGCCGGGTACCTTAGCTAGTATATATATATATATATATATATATATATATATATATATATATATATATATATATATATATATATATATATATATATATATATATCTATATATTTGTCTGTTACCGCTCTAGCGGTCGCAATTTTTGTTTGATCGTTACCAAACTCGATATTTAGTCGTTTTATGTAAAAAGAAAGATCAAGTTCGTTAACGGCTGAAATCGGACCAGTGGGAGGGGGGTTTAGAAGGGAGGATTTTCGAAAATTCGAAATATCTCCGTTACTATACGCCGGATCGAAAAAGTGTACAGAATCAATCTTATTGCAAATTAAATTTACTATAAATATTGTTATATACATTTATTCCCTATCTTGATTATTAACCGAGATATTTGCATTTTTATGAAATTTGGGCCGATAACAGATTTTTGAATTTCCCGCGAAAAGCTAGTTCGGCCATTTGCCGTTTGGCTCTCCTATGGAGATTTCTCTACTGTATAACTTCACGTGGGAAATCTGCTTAGTTTACGCAGCCCCTGCGTGACGGACTTTTTTCTTATCCTATTAATTTTAATTAAATCGATCATAATTACATTTCTTTTTTATGGGGAAAAATGACAATAATTTCTAATAAATATTAATGATATTTATAATTAAAAAAAACAAATATGCTAGGCCCCATACATACCACAAAACAGCCAATATCCCTATTCTTTTTTGAGCAGTTTATTCTCCTGTGTAGGATCGATAAGCATTGAAAGAAAATTTCAAAAATCGAGTCATGAGTACGTATCAATAGCTGATTTCCTTTAAAGGAAATCTGCTAAAAATATGTTATAGTAGTTACGTAACGTTAAATATTGTAGTATAAAAAGAAATAGAGGAAAATCCGTCTCGCAAGCGTAAACTAAGTATATTTCCCACATGTGGAAGTGACTGACTACTGATTTCATATCAGCATATAATAATCTCTATTTATAATTAAAGAAAACCGATGAGTAAAAGAGGGGTGATTGAAGGCTGAAAACAAGAAAGTTAAAAAAGTCCGTCACGCAGGGGCTGCGTAAACTAAGCAGATTTCCCACGAGAAGTTTTACAATAGGGAAATCTGCCTAATAACAACTGTAGTAGTAAGAAACCTCTAAACCTAAAAAACATTATTTAGGGCGTAATAACCCAGTAGTTTCTAGCCCCAAAAAACAGTTGACCTAACCTCTAAACCTATTCACGAGGGGCAAAGTTATAGAAACGGCCGCCAGAGCTCTCGCCGGAAAGTTCGAACATAGCCTACTGGTGACCAGTATCACGCAGAATAAAAATGCAAATATCTCGGTTAATATTCAAGATACAGAATAAATAAATAGAACAATATTTATAGTAAATTTAATTTGCAATAAGATTTATTCTATACAATTTTTCGATCCGACGCATAATAACGGAGATATTTTAAATTTTCAAAACTCCCCCCCTCTAAACCCTCCCTCCCACTGGTCCGATTTCAGCCATTAACGAACTTAATCTTCCTTTTTACATAAAACGATTAAATTCCGAGTTTGGTAAAGATCAAATAAGAATTGCGACCGCTAGAGCGTTAACAGACAAATATATATATATATATATAATTTTGAACGGACCTCATTTTCGTCATCTCCTGGGTAGGATCGATGGACATTTGAAGAAATTTTTCGAAACTCGCATCATGAGTACGACCTCAATAGCTGATTTCCCTTAAGGGAAATCTGCTAAAACTCACATAATAATTGAGTTACGAAAAAATGTACAGAACAACTATTGTAGAGCATCAATAGCTTAATAAGATTCATTCTATAAACATTTTGCGGTACGACTCATAACAACGGCAGTATTTCGAATTTCGATCTACTCCATCCACAATTTCAACCATTAACGATTTTTAGTGTGGTATGAAACAGTTAAATATAGAGTGTTGTTTAAAAGAAATAAATATTTTCGATTCCGGGCAGCAAAATCTTAATTGATGACGTCATAACATAACGTACTAACTCTCTCCCAATAAACGACCAAATGAACGAAACAATATTTGGCATTTAAGTTTGGAATGAAGTAGTTCATGATATAAAGTCTTACTATTAATATGACATGAATAGGCAGGGGGTTTACTGAAGGCTGAAGACTAAAAAAGACTGCGTAAACTAAGCAGAATTCCCACGTGAAGTTATACAATAGAGAAATCTCCTTTCGAGAGCCGAACAGTTACGGCAAAGGGCCGAAATAGCTTTTGGCGGGAAATTCAAAAATCCCTTATCGGCCCAAATTTAATAAAAATGCAAATATCTCGGTTAATATTCAAGATAGGGAATAAATCTATATAACAATATTTATAGTAAATTTAATTTGCAATAAGATTGATTCTGTACAATTTTTCGATGAGACGTATAGTAACGGAGATATTTCGAATTTTCAAAAATCCTCCCCTCTAAACCTCCCCTCACTAGTCCGATTTCAGCCGTTAACAAACTTGATCTTTCTTTTTACATAAAACGACTAAATATCAAACTAAAATTGCGACCGCTAGAGCGTTAACCGACAAATATATATATATATATATATATATATATATATATATATATATATATATATATAATTTTGAACGGACCTCATTTTCGTCATCTCCTGGGTAGAATCGATGGACATTTGAAGAAATTTTTCGAAACTCACGTCATGAGTACGACCTCACTAGCTGATTTCCCTTAAGGGAAATCTGCTAAAATGCATATATCTCTGTTAATATTAGATAATAATTTAGATCATTTATAAAATGAGCTGTTATATTATAAAACAATTTATTGGAAGCTTAAATATCAATTTTTTTTCACTGAGCGTTTAGAGTGCGAGAAACATATACATTATGTGAAGACGATACCATTTAAGATTTCACTTTATTAACTCCAGAATGTTTATTTTCCTTCACTATTCTAGATAACTGGTTGTTTATTCAACACTAAGGCTGTAATTGGACTAGTAATAGGAGGGTGGGAGTTCGAATATTCAAAATATCTTTTTTATTATGAGTCGGATCGAAAAATATCAATGAACATTTTCTATTAACTCAAATTTACTCATTGAATTTTGACTTAGACATAAAGAATATATAACGAATCAAATAAAGGGTTAGAACCGGCAGTATAGATGATACTGTTGTCATACCTGTCGTTGTGCTGTAGATGGAAAGGCATCATCTTCATTGTCTGTCTAGAGTTGGACTGGTACGAGTATATGTGGGAAATCGACTTAGTTTATGCAGCCCCTGTGTGGCGGAATTAGCAGATTTCCCTTGAGGGAAATCTGCTATTGAGGTCGTACTCATGATGCGATTTTCAAAATTTTTCTTCAAATGTCCATCGATCCTACCCAGGAGATGACGAAAATGAGGTCCGTTCAAAATTATATATATATATATATATATATATATTTGTCTGTAGCGGTCGCAATTTTTGTTTGATCGTTGCGAAACTCGATATTTAAACGTTTTACGTAAAAATAAAGGTCAAGTTCGTTTAAGGCTGAAATCGGATCAGTGGGAGGGAGAGGTTTAGACGGGAGGATTTTCGAAATATCTCCGTTAATATACGTCGGATCAAACAATTGTATAGAACCAATCTTATTGCAAATTAAATCTAAATATAAATATATAAAAAATTGTAACCTCTGTCTGTACATTGATTTTTTTCCGCGAAATTTCACGATAACTTTTCGTTTCACATGTCATAGACACCATAACTGCATTTTGTTTTTTTCGTGTCTGTTTGTTTGTTTGTTTATTACCTTTTCCCGCATAAACGGCTGAACCGAATTTTATGTAACTTGGTATGGATATATCTACTAGCCCAACTTAGACTTTAGGCTATATTAATATCCTCTGAGACGAACAGGAGTGGGGGTTATAAAGGAGACATGAAATTAAAAATAGCGATATTTCTTTTCTTATTGGTTTTTTGGCAAATATGCACATAACAAAAGTTTGTTTATTTTGCTATTCAGAGTAACTTTTCTTATATACACTTTCGTCGTATACGGAAGTATAAATGAGTTATACGCTAATACTTATAGCGGGAGTCAACAATTTTATTTGGGACAAAAGACCCAACCGAAATAAATAAAACTCGCTATGTGTATTAGCACTAACGCTTTCATTATAACAACCCATACCAACATTTCTAGCGATGGGCAGGAGTGGGTGTTGTAAGGGTCTGAAATTAAAAATAGCGGTATTTGGTTTTCCATTGGTTTTTCTGCAAATATGTGCATGACAAAAGCTGGTTATTTTGTTATTTAGAGTAACTTTTGATATATACACTTTTGCCGTATACTAAGTATAAACGAGATATACACTGAAAACTAAAACGGTAGCCGACAATTGTATTTGACACTAACGATTGAACGGAACTTAACAAAACTCGGCATGTGAATGAGCATTAATTCTTAAACTATTATAAGCTATATTAAATTTTTTTAGGTTCAAACGGGAGGGGGGGGGGTTGTAAGAGAAGCCTTAAGTAAAAATTCGCAGTATATTACATTTTCTGTTCGATTGTCAGTCACTGTTGGACTTTGTACCGATTCAAAGGAAAGGAAGTTTAATTCAAACATAGTTTGGCGGACAGAATACTTTCTATGATTATGAATTACATATAAAAAAATAAAAAACAACTACATGCACAGGAGACGGGAAATATAAAAATATTGAGGACAGTGAACTCTTAATTAACAAATAATTTTATTATTAACAAATCCACAGCAATGACGGGTATACATCAGAAAATGTTAAAATATTGTGGAAAGTAAAGTGTTGCTAAAAAAAATACCACCATCATTAAACCTCAAATGAATTCCCGAGCGAAGCCGGGTACCTTAGCTAGTTTACTATAAGTATTGTTATAAAAATTTATTCCCTATCTTGAATATTGATCGCGATATGAGTTCATTTAACACATGGCTGGATGTGAAATACTTCCTGAGTCCGAATACCTTCAAAGGCACAATAACGTGCCAAAAGCATACCATCAAGATCTGGCAGAGAGTAAGGTCGCTTACAATCACTATAATCCCCAACAATTATTGGAAAAAGATAATGTAAAGATGTATTGGGATGAAGCGATGATAACTGACCATACTGTGCATCATAACAAACCGGATATTCTCATTATTGACAAGATCAATAAGACTGCTGATATTATTGACATTGCAGTGCCCAATGATGAGAATATTCGAAAATCCCATGCCGAAAAATTAAGAAAAGGCCTAGAATTAGCTATTGATCTCAATGAAGTATTCAAACTGAAATCTGCCACGGTTATCGTCATTATACGTATTAAGTACAAATGGACTCGTGTCAAAAACAACACTAATGGGTACAACAAATTTATATCTAGCAGTAGATATTATAATATTTGTTTGTTCATTAATTTCGTTAATGGCTAAAATCTTACTAGTAAGAGGCAAGATTAGAGAGGGGGATAAATTGTACAGAGCTTAACAAAATATTGATTGCGCTATTTGCATTTTATTGAGCGTAACTGACATGAGATCGGCTAACTTCGGTTGCAGTCATGAGTTTTCGGCTAGCTAGTTCAGCCGTTTCAGCAACTGGTTCTCGTGATCTGGGATCGGTTCTCGTGAAATTTCCCTATTCTAAAACTTCACGTGGGAAATCAGCTTAGTTTACGCAGCCTCTGCGTGACGAACTTTTATTTTATTACGGGAACACCGTTGATGCTGAAAGATCATCATGCATTGAATGACCAACGTGGGATGTACAATCGATTGTAGTACATGGAGTTAATTTACCAACTAACAGCGAGATCACTAAAATTCCAGTTTTGTGATATATTCTCTTATGCATGATTTTGTAAACGAACTGAAGGAACCATTTTAGGCCCCACCGCTAACGCCCGCTATTGTTCTAAAGGTGGCTAATTGTTCTTGGGAATGTGTTATCGGAGCCATATTAAGTTGGCCCGAGGCCATAGAGGAAGGCGGCTAAATATTTAGAAAGAGCCCAGCCTCCACCGACTAGTGGACATCTGTAAACAGCATCTCCTCTCCTACCTGCCTCCTGACCTTGTCGCTACTCAACCAGTCGCTCTAATTCCAATCTCAGAATAACACACTTTACAAATATTAGCAGAGTGGCTGGCTTAGCATTCTTTGACAACGAGAACATTGTACATTACACCGCTAACGTTTTTTTTTTTTTTTCTGAGGAAAAAGTATGTGAAACCTTTACACCGCGAGTCTAAAATTTCAAAATTTACTCTTGTTATTATGGTCCTTTCAAAATTACATAAACATATGATCTAGCTGTGGTTATTTTAGCAGAATTCTCTTCAGGGAAATCAGCTCTTGAGGCCGTACTCATGACGCGATTTTTGAAAAATTTCTTCAGATGTCCTTCAATCCTATCCGGGAGATAACGAAAATGAAGTCCGTTCAAAATTATATATATATATATATATATATATATATATATATATATATATATATATATATATATATATTTGTCTGTTAACGCTCTAGCGGTCCCAATTTTTGTTTGATCGTTACCAAACTCGATATTTAAACGTTTTATGCAAAAAGACAGATCAAGTTCGTTAATGGCTGAAATCAAACCAGTGGGAGGAGGGGTTTAGAAGGGGATTTTCTAAAATTCGAAATATCTCCGTTATAATGCGTCGCATCAAAAAATTGTATAAAACCAATCTTATTGCAAATTAAATATACTATAAATATTTTTATATACATTTATTCTCTATCTTGAATATTAACCGAGATATTTGAATGTTTATTAAAAGTGGGCCGATTACGGGCCAGTGAGTTTCCCGCCAAAAGCTAGTTCGGTCGTTTCCGTAACTGTTCGGCTCTCGTATGGAGATTTCTCTATTGTATAACTTCACGTGGGAAATCTGCTTAGTTTACGCAGCCCCTGCGTGACGGACTTTTTTTTTTTTTTATCTTCGGACTCAATTAAAACTGTTTTACTTAGCTAGCGATCACAGAACTGTAGCAACTACTTTCAGCAACGATTTTCAGAGATTTCACCAATAAATCAAGAATGTTTAAAGTAAATATTCAGCTTTTTTTGGCACGCTTAGATCCACTCTTATGAAATTGAATTCAGTGAGACATGTGCTTTGCTGAAAGGTTAAATTTTAGGAAAAGCTTACCTTAGAACTAATGGAGTTATTTGAAATCAAGTGTTTTAGCCTTGAGTAAACTCACTTACTTCTGGCATTTTCATTTTAGGCAATTATATCACAGTATATATATTGTTTAGACTAAATTAAAACACTTTTTTTACAGTTAATATTATATAATATGACGCAATCACCATTCACGATAAGACTCTATTTAGTTTTCGGACATTTTGAAAAGTTCTCCATCTCCCAGGCCGATGTTCCAGGAGTTGTCGGGGAGCCTTCAAAACAATTCAATGCCCAGTAATTATAGAATCTAGCTTCGTTAGACGCCAAAACTTTGCCCGAGAGGTGAATGAAGTTCACGGGAAGTGAAGACAAAAACCGAATAAAGTTTCTGGAGTTTCTGTTAAACTTGGCTGTTGAAGTTAGGAATAAATGAAAACTGATTTATTGTTCCTCACTCTACAGTACTTCACTTCCAGCAGCTTCTCCGGTGTACTTCACAAAGAGAGGGGTGTGCTTATTGAGTAAAAATTTGTATCTACCAAAGAATAGATATAATGATCAGAGAGAAGATCCTTTGGTCTAGAGATAGCCGTTCTCTGGACGCTTATTCATTTTAGCTGATATACCATGAGGAAATGAAATTAAACTCATGGTGAGGTTTGCTAAAGTGTACTTTGTCCAGCGGTGCTACCAAGAAAATTCCGTCACGCAGGGGCAGTGTAAAGTAAGGACATTTTCCACTTGAAATTTTACAATAGAGAAATCCGCATACTGCTAACACTTAACCCCACCGTGAGTAAATACAAACGGTGACGAGAAATCGTTAAGTTAATTTTTATAAGCTCCCAACGCTAAACGGCTTTTGAATTGTAAACACATACGTCTGCCAATCACTGAGTGCTGAACAGATAGACATTCTTCACCGGAAAAAAAAAAAAAAACAATTCCTGATATACATCTGAATATAACACATTAACTTTATTGCAAACTATTTGCTATATCTAGTACTGCAATTTATAATGAATCAGAATAATTTATATTTTAATAATTAACACTATAGTAGTACAAAAAATAAAGAAGGGGGGGGGCATCAACAGAACGTATTTGCATATCACAAAGTAAAAGGTTAGAAGACAAGAAAGGTTGGGTTACACGAGCGACGACCTACGGAAACAGCCGAACTAATCCGGAAACTTCCGACAATAGCCGCAAGCACACTTAATAAAAATGCAAATATCTCGAATAATATTCAAGATAGAGAATAAATGTATATAACAATATTTATAGTAAATTAAATTTGCAATAAGATTAGTTTTATACAATTTTTTGATCTGACGTACAATAATGGTGATATTTCGAATTTTCAAAAATGCCCTCTAAACCCCCCTCCCACTGGTAGGATTTCAGCCATTAACGAACTTGATCTTTATTTTTACATAAAACTATTAAATACCGAGTTTGGTATCGATCAAACAAAAATTGCGACCACTAGAGCGTTAAAAGACACACACACACATATATATATATATAATTTTAAACGGACCTAATTTTATTGTATTAGCAGATTTCCTTTCAGGGAAATCATCTATTGAGGTCGTACTCAAGACGCGAATTTCGAAAATTTTCTTCAAATGTCCATCGATCCTACCCAAGAGATGACGAAAATGAGGTCCGTTCAAAATTATATATATATATATATATATATATATATATATATATATATATATATATATACATATATATATATATTTGGGTGTTAGGCTCTAGCGGTCGTAATTTTTGTTTGATCGTTACGAAACTCGGTATTTAATAGTTTTATCAAAAAGACAGATCAAGTTCGTTAATGGCTGAAATCGTACCAGAGGGAGGGGGGGGTTTAGAGAGGGGATTTTCGAAAAGTCGAAATATCTCCGTTATTATGCATCGGATCGAAAAATTTTATAAAACCAATCTTATTGAAAATTAAATTTACTATAAATATTGTTATATACACTTATTCTCTATCTTGATTATTAGCCGAGATATTATTGAATATACCCGTGTTGTTCGGGTTAGTTCGGCCGTTTTCGTAAGTCTCGACTCTGGCGGAAGCTTCTAACCTAACCTGTCGTTTCCAGCCTTACCTAACCTTCGTTACTTGGTGTGATTTATGCAAATACGCTCTGTTCATCCGCCCCCCCTCTTCTTTAGTTCTTGGACTACTAAAATTTGTGTTATTAAAATATAAATTATTCTTACAATTCAGAAGCCGTTTCAGTTGGGAGTTTATTAAAATTAACTGAAAGATTTCTCATTACCGTTTATATTTACTTATGGTGGTGTTGTGTTACCAGTATGCAGATTTCTCAATTGCTAAATTTCACATAGGAAATCTGCTTAGTTTACGCAGCCCCTGCGTGATGGACTTTTTTATTATTTTAGAGAATAAATCTTGTTAAACTATTAACGCCTTAGAATTTTCCTTCTATACTTCAATTTTGTTTTGCTTAACTAAGTTATTTGTACGGCGTTGTTTTTAGCTGCCATTAAACCTCCGCTTCTACACATTGAATTGGGAAATCTGCTTAGTTAACGCAGCCCCTGCGTAATGGGTTCTTTTCTGTCCAACTATAATCTGTTGCAGTTATAATCTCAAACCTATCCTTAGACATTAGTTCTTAAAATGTATTCCTTTTCGGGACCTATATCTGACACCCTTGGAGATTCACAACCTCCCCAGGAACGTGGGAGAGGGGTGCGCTGATATAAATTGCTCATTGTGTGTCTGCGAATGACGGATGCTGTTGAAAGGGAACTGATGGCTCTAATTCGGGAATAACAGCTGTTGTCAGACGACCTTCTCCCACCCAACTTCCTACAACTAATGTATTTCAGTTAACACGTGTTCTTATTCTATGGGCCGATCTGTCTTAGGAGAAATCAGCTAATGAGGTCGTATGTGTGACGCGGTTTTCGAAAAATATCTTAAAATGTCAATCGGCTGACAGAATATGACGGACTTTAGGCCCCTAAATATTTATAAACTAACTACCCCCTATTTTAAACAAGCCCGTACCGCAAGAATAAAATATATATAGTAATTTATAATGAGTCAGAATAATTTTTATCTCATTCAAACTTAAGTAGTCCAAGAACTTAAGACGGGGGAGGGGGTCACCGGAAACATTATAAAGATCTGTTGAAAACTATATTTGTTATTTAATCTTTGAATAATATGGTTTATTATATAACAGAGTATTGTTTATGTAACAATAGTAGAAGTGGGGGTTTGCTCAAGGCTGAAATCTGAAAAATGCTAATATCTCGGTTAATATACAAGATATAGAATAAATGTATATAACAATATTTATAGTCCATTTAATTTGCAATAAAATTATTTTTTACATTATTTAGATCCGACGTATAATAACAAAGATATATGGAATTTTTGATAATCCCCCTTCTACACCCCCCTCCCACATGACCGATCTCTGCCAATAACGACCTCGATCATTCTTTTTACATAAAACGATTTAATATCGAGTTTGGTAACGATCAAACAAAAATTTCGACCGCTAGAGCGTTAACAGGCAAATATATTAATAGATAGATATAAATTATAATATTTATAGATATATATAAATATTTATAGACTTATATATAGATTTTATATTATTTTGAACGAACCTCATTTTCGTCACCTCCTGGGTAGGATCGAAAAAAAAGGCAAATATCTCAATTAATATTCAAGGTAGGCTAAAAATGTACATAACGACATTTATAGGTACATTAACTTGCAAAAAGATTTGTTTTGGATCTAATTCGATTTTTTGATCTGACTCATTATAACGGAGATATTTGAAATAATCAACTCCCCCTCCCACTGGACTGATTTCAGCTTTTAACGAATTTGATCTATAGGTTTAGACACAATGAAACAATTAAGGTTATTTCAAGTAAGCCACGCTCCTGTCAATGCTGAAATAGCACAATGCAGTAAATGTTGACAAAATTATTTGATCTATATAAAAACAACAACAAAGAAAAATAAAGTTGAATGCTCAGGTTAACCATGTGAGTTAAGGTGTTGGACTAACTTGGCAATCTTAAAGTGGCGAGTTCGATTCCCGCCCTAGGCAGTAGGAATTTATTTATTGACGAACTCATTAAATGAAGTCTTCAGTCTCACTCATAATAGAAAGTCCGCTCTAGTGGTCGCAATTAATGTTTGATCGTTACCAAACTCGATATTCACTCGTTTTATGCAAAAAGAGTGATCCCGTTTCTTTAATGGCTGAAATCGGGCAAGTGGGAGCGGTAAACGACTTTATTTGAAGCTTAAATACCATAAATTGTTTTCAAGAGACCTTTATTATACGAGATAATTTCAAATATGTTACGGTGACCACCCCTTTCCGTAACTGTTCCGATCTCGTGAAATTGGTTAGAGATTCGAGTGAGCTGTTACTTTGTGAGATATATGCAAATACGTTCTGTTGATCCCCCCCCCTTCTTTACTTCTTGGACTACTAAAATTTTACCATTAAAATATAAATTATTCTGATTCATTATTAATTACAGTACTAGTATAGTAATTAGTAATAATAGTAAATAGTATGATATATATATATATAAGTCCGGTGATGAATGAATCTGTTTTGCTTTGGGCGGTTGGCAGACCTGTTTGTTTACAATTCATAGAAGAACACCGATTTTCGTTGAGAGTTAAATGTAAAATTATCTGAGAATATTTCTCATTAACCGTTTTATAACATATACATCGTATTTTATTTACATATTTAACTCTCCGGTTGTGTTAATGTGCTACTCCATTAATGAATATTTCTCTAGTTGTAAAACTACAACGTGGGAAATATGATCAGTTTAAACAGCCTTCTAAGTGGGGCGGGTGGGGAGGACGTATTATTATTTTTAGTCTCCGTTTCCCGTAAGGCAACTATTATACTAAGAGTAGAAAAATAGAATATCTGTTATAGCCAGCCGAATTTTCAGTTAAGGAAAGGTCAGATAATGAGAGACTGTGATACTGCACGACGTTGGATTTGTTTTTTTGAAATATGTTTCACAAATCGTCCATGCCGCATCCCATACAAGAGATGAACGAGTAACAATGAGGGTCCATTGAAAAGCTTTTTATAAATACATCACAGACACATAAACACGCAATTCATTCACTATTCGTACACCTGACAGTAGATATATGTCTAAAAGGTCCTAAGCATATTATAGCGGGGTTTGCAAATTTAATTGTTTGAGCACGCATCAAACTCTCTGAAATTTAAATGTTTTTTAAGAGGAAATTCGATTTCGACAGTGTGGTGGGATGGCGTGCGGTGAAAGGGTTAGAATTAGGGAATTTGCAGTATTCCATATTAAATCCTAAACTTAACGTGACATAACACTCCTCGTAACTTCCAACACGTCCTTAACGTCTCCTTAACTAACCTTCGCTCCTCCGTCGGATATAACAAAGAAAATGAATAAAAACAACCTATTTCCATAGCCAATTCAGTGTTCTAACATTTTTTAAAATATTCGAGTGCTCTAAGAAGAGTGCTTGATACAGATGATTGATAAGGATTAATTGAATATAAAAAAAATACCAATGGCATAGGGAGTACAGACAATTTCAAAAATTGTAAATTTCAGGTTTTTGGTGTTTTAATATAAGAAATATCCTAATCCCATGAAGCAATTTCTTTCTTTTATATGAGATTCCGCTCACAAGGGAAAGGTGATTCTTCTTTTCGTTATCTTCCTTTTCTTCTTCCGCTTCGAACATGAGGGATTATAATTATAGAAAAATTAAAAAAATATTAAAAATCTCAAAACTATACTAACAAAAATTAAATTTTACAAATCTACGAAATTAATACATAGCAAACAAAATTAAAATATACAATGTTGAATAATACCAACAAAAGAAAAAAAATAAACTATACAGAGGTAAACTGGAAGTGTAGGTAAATCTTATATTATTCCCATTATTTCCACCAAACACAAGCGCTTGATGTATATACATTTTAATTTAAAAACATAATGATAACTAAAAGCAATTATATTTCATCCAGACAATCCATTATTTCATAAAATACCTTACAAAACACAACAACTATAAATGCAAAATTTGGCTAGTAGCGGCTAATATTTGTTCAAAAATGTCTGGGCCATGAATACCATATTACTGTGTGTGCAGTCAGTTATTATGATGTTTCACAAGTTTCACAGTCAAGAGTCGGTCTAAACTGCAGTAGCGACATATAGGTTCATCCTTGTCTGCTCAGTAGATATAAATGGTATGTTTTTTTTCACAAGTGTGTTGGTGCTCTGTACCAAGAGTGTGTAAGTCTATTACTATAGTCCCAGATTAGCGTGGTCGATGTTCATTTCAATAAGTTTAACTGCCAGTGTAATACCATAAATTGTTCCAGTCATTAATTAAGAGTTTTCTCGATTCCGAGAAAACGTTTCGTTGTCGAAGGTACGTCCATCAAAAATATCAAAAATCTATTTGTTCAAGTTCAGGCAGTCAAGTAACCCCACTCGAACGCACACATGTCACGAATCTTCTTTTTCTTGACATTTATAATAACATTCATAGACTAAAAAAAAACAATCTTATTTATTGGTTACCCGGCCGTGGGGGCATAATGCAAAGTAATATATATATATATATATATATATATATATATATATATAACATGTAACAATTTATGTATAATTAATACCTTTGTTGTATTGGGCCAAAATGCAATTTTCTTTCTTTACACATACGCACACACATAATATTAAACGCACCTCATGCTCGTCATCTGCTAGGTAGGATCGAGGATGGACATTTCAAGAAACGTTTCATGAGAACAGCCTCAATAGAAAATGTTAACTCCGAAACAGTAACTAAATTTGGTCTTATTAATTCTTTTCCTAAATGACCCTCATTTATTCCTAAAATAGGAACTTGAGTGTTTGTGTGTCTCTGCCTTAATTGCCAGTGCGAGAACAGCCGAACATAAATATACCAAGGTTTATTTTAAACCCATAGAAGATAATAAATACAGGACATTCAGCCAGTATTTCTACTAATTGTTTACTATCAAAACAATCTATTAGCAGGGTGCAATTCTCCTCACTAATAATGGTCATACATGTTTTTATTGTTGATCAGGTTTATTTTTTATAAATAAATAAAGACTTTATATCTGCATAGTGGGTTTTGATTGTTTCGCTCCTCTGTCTACTATATTACATTGAATTATGTCCCCACGGCCGGGTAACCAATAAATAAAAATGTTTTTTTTTTTTAGTCTATGAATGTTATTATAAATTTCAATAAAAAGAAGATTCGTGAAATATGTGCCTTCGAGTGGCTTTACATGACTGACTGAACTTGAACAAATAGATTTTTGATATTTTTGGACGTACCTCAACGAAACGTTTTCTCGGAATCGAGAAAACTCTTAATTAATGACTGGAACAATTTATGGTATAACACTGACAGTAAAATTATTGAAATGAAATCGAACACGCTAATCTGGACTCTAGTAATAGACTTACACACTCTAGGTACAGAGCACACACACTTGAAAAACACATTCATATCTACTGAGCAGACAAGATGAACCTATATGTCGCTACTGCAGTAGACCGCTGACTGTAAAACACATACTAACTGACTGCACACAAGTAATAATGTAGTCATGGCTCAGACATTTATGCCAACTACTAGCCGCTAGTAGCCAATTTATAGATGATGTTTTTAAGTATTTATGAAGTAATGGATTGTTTGATGAAATATAAATGCTATTAGTTATCATTATGTAAAATTATATACATCAAGCGCTGTGTTTGTGGAATATAAGATTTACCTCGTTCCAGTTTACCTCTGTATAGTTAATTTTTATTTCTTATGATGTTATTATACAAACATTGTATATTTAATTTGTGCAATGTATTAATTTCGTAGATTTTTAATATTTATTTAATTTTCTAAAGTTATAATCCCTCATGTTCGAAGAAGAATCGCCATTGTAGCGGTATCTCAAATAAAGAAAGAAATTGCTTCCTGGGTTTATTCTTAAAACCACAAAAACCTGCCATTTACAATTTGAATTGTCTTTTCTCCTAAGCCATTGGTATTTTTTTTATATTCAATTAATCCTTATCAATATCTGTATCAAGACTCTTAGAGCACTCAAATATAAAAAAAAAAATGTAGAACACTGAATTGGCTATGAAATAGGTTTTATTCATTTTTTTTAATCCGACGGAGGAGTTATATGGAATACTGCAAATTCCCTCATTCTAACCCTTTCCCCGCTCCCACTAGTCGAATTTCACAAAACATTTAAATTTCGAGTTTGATGGTGATCAAACATAAATTGCAACCGCTAGACCTTTAACATATCTACGTCTGTGTGAATATGTGTGTGTATGTATAAATAGCTTTCAATGGACCTCATTTTCGTCATCTCTTGTATTGGATCGATTGACATTTGAGAAACTATTTCAATAATCACGTCGTGAGTATCACCTCAATATCTGACTTTCCTTAAGGAAAATCTGCTAACAGATATTCTATTTTTCTACTAGTATAATAGTTGCCTTACGGGAAACGGAAACCTAAAATAAAACGTCCGCCACGTAGAGGCTGTTTAAACTGATCAGATTTCCCACGTGAAGTTTTACAATAGAGAAATATTCATACTGGTAGCACTTAACACCACCGTGAGTAAATAATGTACGAGTATAAACGGTAATGAGAAATATCTCAGATAATTTTAATTAACTCTCAACGAAAGCGGCTTCTGAATTGTAAACAAACAGGTCTGCCAACCGCCCAAAGCAAAACAGATTCATTCATCACCGGACTTATATATATATATATCATACTATTTACTATTATTACTAATTACTATACTAGTACTGTAATTAATAATGAGTCAGAATAATTTATATTTTAATGGTAAAATTTTAGTAGTCCAAGAAGTAAAGAAGGGGAGAATGGAATCTTGACCACCTACGCACAAATAACTCTCGCGAGTTCGGTGCCTATTTATAATAAAATAAATAAATAAATAAAGAAGGGGGGGATCAACAGAACGTATTTGCATATATCTCACAAAGTAACAGCTCACTCGAATCTCTAACCAATTTCACGAGATCGGAACAGTTACGGAAAGGGGTGGTCACCGTAACATATTTGAAATTATCTCGTATAATAAAGGTCTCTTGAAAACAATTTATGGTATTTAAGCTTCAAATAAAGTCGTTTACCGCTCCCACTTGCCCGATTTCAGCCATTAAAGAACTGGATCACTCTTTTTGCATAAAACGAGTGAATGTCGAGTTTGGTAACGATCAAACATTAATTGCGACCACTAGAGCTGTAACAGACAAATATATATATAAAATTTTCAGCAGACCTCATTTTCGTCATATCTTAGCTAGGGATTGATGGACATTTGAAAAAAAATTTCTCGTCATGAGTACGACCTCAATAGCTGATTTGCCCTTTGTGAAATCTGCTAAAACTACGTCACACAGGGACAGCGAAAACAAAGCAGATTCGATACGACAGAATAGGATGAGGGTTAATGGGTGATAAACATTTATGTTACTACAACCTTATTTAAGTAATATTAAGTGTTGTATTGTGTGTTAATTTGCTTCATTATTTGGATTTCTTTATTTTTTTATATATTTTGGTATTTGATTTCTTCAATGTAGCTTAGTAAAAGATTAAAATTATTTAATTTAATGTAAACATACAAGTAAACGTTTGAATACATATACAAATTTATACATTTATCCTACGAGAACTACATTAAAAAAAAATAACTTGGTCTATTAACAGTGCTTAACATTAATGTTTGTTTTATTTATTTATTGATTTTTTTTTTAAATTTTATATTTTTTTAATATATTTTTAGAAAATTTTTAGATTCGCGTCCAATGCCTGATTTCACTGAAAGCAAATGTGTTCATATATGTGACTGTAGGCAACAGTCATAAAATTGCTTAAAGGAAAGCCATAAACACGATGAGTGGCATTGTTATTCGAATTCGAGGACAGTAGTCAATAACAACATAGTAGATGAAGTGGACTTTTGGAGAAAATGTTGGTTTATGTGTACGACCTGAATAGTCTGATATCAATTGGAAAGCTAATTAATTAAAAATAAAACAGGAAATTAATTAGGAATATCTGTCAACTTGACCCTCAACTTGATGTACGTACATGAGGTCAACCTTGAGGTCATTCCAGGTCACGACCCTCTCACTCTTTCACGTCTAAAAAGTGAAGTTGATTAACGTTCCTGAGTATGCATTTAAATGAATGAAATAAGGGACCTCATAATTAACAACGTAATTAACTTAAACGCATTGTATTATAACTTAATAAAATAAAAGCACTTACATTTCTCAGGATGGATATATTATTTTTCATTGTAGTTTTATCAATAAATGGCATTTTTTGTAAATGTTAAACATTTTAAAAATATTGCATACTTATGTATGTAACATGTTATTACTTTTGAAATATAACAAAAATAAATTAATGAAACATATAAAATAAAATGAAGTATAACAATAGATAAACCTATATACTGCTAGCAAAACACCACCGATTTTGAACGGATCTCATTTTTCGTCATCTCCGTGGAAGGGTCGATGGATATTTCAAGAGATTTTTCGAAATTGGCGTCATGAGTACAACCCCAATAGCTGATTTCCACTAAAAGAAATCTGCTAATAGAAAACGTCTAATAGAACAGAAATTCAAAAAACAAATTGAAAACGAAAAAGAACATAAAAATACAGAAGAAACAATAAATATATAACAACAAAACACACAAAAAAAAAATATAAAATGAATTAAAAATGTTATTATTCAAATGGATTAGGGAACTAATTAATAATATTTAAAATGAACAAATAAGCAGATGTACTGCAACAATACGTATAACAAAAAAAGTCCGTCACGCAGGGGCTGCGTAAACTAAGCAGATTTCCCACGTGAAGTTTTACAATAGAGAAATCTGCATACTGGTAACACAATACCACCGTGATTAGATAATGAGAAATCTTTCAGTTAATTAAAATAAATACCCAACTGAAACGGCTTCTGAATTGTAAGAATAATTTATATTTTAATAACTCAAATTTTAGTAGTCCAAGAACTAAAGAAGGGGGGGGGGAGCGGATGAACAAAACGTATTTGCATAAATCTCACAAAGTAAGGAAGGTAAGGTAAGGTTAAAAACGCCAGGTTAGAAGAAGCTTCCGCCTGTGCCGAGAAATGACGAAGATGGCCGACATAATCCGAACTATACCCCACCACAGACTTCATAAAAATGCAAATATCTCGGTTAATATTCAAGATAGAGAATAAATGTATATAACAATATTTATAGTAAATTTAATTTGCAATAAGATTGGTTCTGTACAATTTTTCGATCCGATGCATAATAACGGAGATATTTCGAATTTTCGAAAATCCCCCCCTTTAAACCCCCCCTCCCTCTGGTCCGATTTCAGCCATTAACGAACTTGATCTGTCTTTTTACATAAAACGATTAAATATCGAGTTTCGTAACGATCAAACAAAAATTGCGACCGCTAGAGCGTTAACAGACAAATATATATATATATATATATATATATATATAATTTTGAACGGACCTCATTTTCGTCATCTCCTGGGTAGGATCGATGGACATTTGAAGAAAATTTTCGAAAATCGCGTCATGAGTACGACCTCAATAGCTGATTTCCCTTAAGGGAAATCTGCTAATATGCTTTAAAGTAATGAATATAAATTTAAAAAAATCTTTAAATTTAAACTAAAATTAATACTTCCATCCAAAACACGTTAAAAAACATAAATGTAGCGGCTATATTAAAAATGGTACTTCTTGTTTAGATCTATGTATAAAAGTATATGATCTTTAAATATCCAAGAATAGTTTGTATGCATGGACCCCCTGTCATTAGATGATGTAAATCGTGTGGTAACTGTAAGTAATGGAATTGTTTCCAGTCAGTTGTATAATGTCAGAGGTACAGTAGAAAATCCACAAATTGGTTTGCCTTGTTTGTGAGTGTGTTAATAGAGTATGTCCAATTCGGAACCTTGTAAGTTTTACTTCGTCTCTTCTTGCTCTGAGCTCGAAGGGCCACAGTTTCACTGGATGTTTAACTTGTCTTAGCTTACTAGTCGTGTTCAGCCAGTAACTTCGGCAAATGTAACGTATTTCTATCTTGCATAAGTCATGTATAGTTTTTAAGTTAATGTCAATTGTGTTTTACCATGTGACTAGTATGCATGTCTACTATAGTATTAGTAGATTTCCCTTAAGGGAAATCAGCTATTGAGGTCGTACTCCATGACGCGAATTTCGAAAATTTCCATCGACCCTACTACTCAGGAGATGGCTATTGCTTATTATTAATATAACATGAGTAGGAGTGGGGGTTTATTGAAAACGGAAAATATGAAATCCAAATATCTCGGCTAATATTCTTGATACAGAAAATATGCATAGAACAATATTTATAGAACATTTAATTTGCAATAAGATTGATTCCATAAATTATTTCGATACAACATATAGTAACAGAGATTTTTCGAATTTTCCAAATTCCTCCCCTGTAACCTCTGGTCAGATTTTACCCGTTAACAAACTTGATCTTTCTTTTTTTATAAAACGACTAAATGTCGGTAACGATTAAACAATAATTGCGATTTTGATTATTAAAATCAACTGAAATACTTCTCATTACCGTTTGTATTTACCGTTTCGCTTTATATTAACGGTGATGTGTTTGTTACCGGTATGTAGATTTATCTATTGTATAACTTCTTAGGGAAAATGTGCTTAGTTTACGCAGCCCCTGCGTGACGGACGTTTTGTTTAATATATTTGTCTGTTACCGCTCTAGCTGGTTCGCAATTTTTGTTTGATCGTTACTAAACTCGATATTTAGTCGTTTTATGTAAAAAGAAAGATCAAGTTCGTTAACGGCTGATTTCGGATTAGTGGGAGGGGGGGGGGGTTTAGAGGGAGGAGATTTTCGAAAATTAGAAATATCTCCGTTAACTATTCGTCGGATTGAAAAATTGTACAGGATCAATGTTATTGCCAAATTAATTTTACTATAAATATTGTTATACACATTTATTCTCTATCTTGAATATTAATCGATATATTGGCCATTTTTAAGGGAAATCCAGCTATTAAGGTCGTACCCATGATGGAATTTCCGAAAATTTTCTTCAAATGTCCATCGATCCTACCCAGGAGATGACGAAAATGAGGTCCTTTCAAAATTATATATATTATTATATATATATATAATAATATATATATTATACTATAATATATATATTTCTCTGTTAACGCTCTAGCGTTCGGCAATTTTTTGTTTGATCGTCACGAAACTCGATATTATAAAAACGTTTTATGTTAAAAAAACAGATCAAGTTCGTTAATGGCTGAAATCGGACCTGAGGTGAAGGGTGGATATTCGAAAATTCAAAATATCTCCGTTATATTATAGCATCGGATCGAAAAAATTGTATGGAACCAATCTTATTGCAAATTAAATTTACTAATAAATATTGTTATATACATTTATTCTCTATCTTGAATATTAACCGGGATATTTGCATTTTTATGAAGTCTGTGGTCGGGTTAGTTCGGATTACGTCGGCCATCTTCGTCATTTCTCGGCTCAGGCGGAAGCTTCTTCTAACCTGGCATTCTAACCTTCCTTACCTTCGTTACTTTGTGAGATTTATGCAAATATTCTGTTCATCCACCCCCCCCCTTTGCTTTAGTTCGTGTTTCTTTCTGGTGTGAGGCGGGCAGATCCGTTTGTTTACATTTCTAACCCAACGCTTCCTGTCGGCATTTTATGAAATTGGATGAAACATTTCTATTTCGTTTGTATTTATTCACCGTAGGTGTTGTGTTAGCAGTATGTAGTATTTATCTATTACTAAAACGTCATGAGGGAATATCTGCTTAGTTTACGCAGCCCCTGCGTGACCGATTTTTTATTTAATCTGGGCGGCTAACGGACGAGTGGACGCCGCCAAAAGCTAGTTCGGCTTTTTCCGTAATGGCTCGGCTATCGTGAAATGTCTCTATTGTAAAACTTTACGTGGGAAATCTGCTTAGTTTACGTAGCCCCTGCGTGACGGGACAATTTTCTATCCGATGTATAATAACGTAAATGTTTCAAATTCTACCCCTCTTAACCACCCTACCATATCACTTGTCAGATATTCGTCATTAACAAACTAGATGTTTCTTTTTACATAAAACGTTTAAATATTGAATTTATTAACCATCAAATAAAAAGTATGCAGGCGCTGCGTAAACTAAGCTGATTTCCCTTCTGCGCCACGTATTTGAATTTATCTCAAAACGTAAAAGTTCAATGAGAGCATTATAATCAGATTTCCCTTAAAGGAAATCAGCTATTGAGGTCGTACTCATGACGGAACTTTCGAAATTTTTCTTCAAGTCTCCATCGATCCTACCTAGTAGATGACGAAAATGAGGTCCGTTCAAAACTGTATATATATATATATATATCTTTGTCTGTTACTGCTCTAGCAGTCGCAATTTTTGTTTGATCGCTACCAAACTCGATATTTAGTCGATTTTATAGTAAAAAGAAAGATGAAGTTTCGTTAGCGGCTGAAATCGGACCAATGGGAAGGGGGGGGGGAGTTAGAGGAGAATCAGCTTAGTTTACGAAGCCCTCGCGTGACGGACATTTATCTAGTTGGGATTCAAATAAAATGTTTCATAATATAACAGCTTATTATAAATATAACATGAGTAGGATTGGGGTTCATTGTAGGCCGAAAACTAAAGAATGCAAATATAATCAAGATAGCGAAAAAATCGGCATTTATAGAACATTACGTTTGAAATGAGATTGGCCCTATACAGTTACTCGACCAAACGCATAATAACGTCAGATATTAAGAATTTTCGAATTTCCCCCTTTTAAACTCCCCCTCCCATTTGTCGGATTTCAGCCAATTAACGAACTTCATCTTTATTTTTACATAAAAGTTTTAAATATCAAGTTTGGTAACAAAATTACGACAGCTAGAGCATTAACAGACACACACACACACACACACATGTATATATATATATATATATATATATATATATATATATATATATATATATATATATAGTTCCGAATGGACCTCATTTTCGTCATCTCCTGTGTAATATCATTGGAATTACATTAGGAGTACAACCTCAATAGCTGATTTCCCAGAAGGGAATCTGCTAAAACAATTGTATGACATTAGATCATCAACTAGAGTAGTATATAACGTTTTCGATGCGAGAGTAAATAAATTCTGTAAATGTAGTACATTCGTCAGTAGTTGCTGTATAATTGTGATCTGAATTCCTTTGATGGGAAGTGCATTAAAATAATTAAGAATGAGGAAATGTCAGGCACAATCAACAAGACATTATATGAAATTTTGCTCAATATGTTTCCAATTTAAAGAAGGTTATAGTAAAAGTTCCGTCACGCAGATTTCCCAAGCGAAGGTTTAAAACAGATAAATCTACATACAGTTAACACTACCGTGAATTTCAAGGGAATAAGTACAAATAGTAGTAAGAAATCATTCAATCAAAATTTAAGAATTAAATAATACCTACTAACGGAAAGCGTCTGAATTTGTAAACAAACAGTGCAGCCAACATCACAGTGCCAATAGAATAAACCCAGGCCGGAAAGATGAACAATTAATGAAATATATCTGAATATTTACTATAGCCAGTGGAGTAATTTTAAATGGATCAGAATAATTTCCATCTCAATCAAACAGATTTTACTCATCCAATGACAAAAGAAGAGGGGAGGGGGGTGTTTCGTATCTCGTTAAATAAAGCTCTCTTGAAACAATATTTGGATATTTTAACCTTTGTAATTAAAAGGGCATGATATATGAGCTTATTAAAAATTTCATACTAGTAGGACTGGGCCATTACTGAAATCGTTAAAGTATAAAATCAAAATATCTCGGTTATTACTCAATATGCGGGAATTACACTCAACCGGATAAAAAAACAAAAACCGGACACTTCATTTTTGTCGTATTAAAAAATAATTTTCAGCAATTTTCTTTATGGTGGTATTCTTGGTATTACAGAGAATTTAGAGGTCTAAGTCCATTGAACTAATCCCTGTCAGGATTAGTATAACAATTAGATAAAACTCAGATTAGATTTATTTGTCGTCATGGTTGATCTATTCTATATACCGTAAGTAGGTTTTTTTTCGCACATTTAAACATCTTTAATTATTAACCAAGCATTTTCTTTAATTAAATGTTTTATTTTTATTTCGGTCCAGAAAAATGGGTCTTTCAAAACTTAGATGGAAGGCCGGAGCTTACGTTACATTGCCGAAACGCTTGGCGGTAGCGTAGTCTACCATTCACTGTAATAAAAATGAAGAAGGAATTAATTTTTTTTTTTTAATTGTGTTAATTTATTTTTTTAAATTATTTTTTTTTATTTTGTATTTTTGTGTAAATAATCAATTTACAAAAATTATTCTCTTTTGGCCAGATTTTGTTTTAAATAACCTATAGATTAACCAATTATTTTTAAATAATAAAGATTAATATATATATATATTAAGTATTTAACAAAATTTATAAGACTAAAATCTAAGTTTCCGGTTTTTTTTGCGGTTGAGGTGTATGTATAGAATAATACAATTATAGTAATTTTAATTTACAATGAGAATTTTTTAACAAATTTTACGATTTCCAACGTATAGTAACAGAGGTATTTCGAAATTCTCGAAAATCTTTCCTTCTAAACCCTCCCTCTCTCTGATCCGATTTCAGCTGTAACGAACTTGATCTTTCTTTCAACATAAAACGTTCTAAATATTGAGACAATAATTGCCCACCGCTAGAACGGTAACAGTACAAATATATATACAGTTTTGAAACGGAATGTTCATGTTTATCATCTTCTATGTAGGATCGATGGACATTTGAAGGAAAATTTCGAAAATCGCGTAATGAGGACGACCTTACTTAAATAGCTGATTTCCCTCGAGGGAAATCTGCTAACAAGAAAATACTAATAACTCTCTTAATATTTTAGTAAAGGAAGAAATTTATAGAACAATAATTGTAGAACATCAAATATTCTATACTAGATTGGTTTTATATAATGTTTCAATCAAATTCATAATAAAGGAGCAATTATGAACTTCCTATGCCCCTCCTTAACTGCTATTTCTCTAGTCCCCAATGTGTCTGTTACCGCTAAAACGAGAGAATATGAATAATTATAGTACTAGACTGATCGTTTAACCCTAGAATGGTATTTGATCGTTAAAAATTACGTAATGAATAACTGGTTTGAATTTCTGTTAATCAAAAGGGCCGTTAAGCGACCCACCATTACCCCCACCACCATCAGCTGTGAGCCTCTAGACAGTACCGTCTTGACCTCCGCCAAATGCAGCTAAGTGGAACGCTTCCCACACGGTCCAATACTATTTTTTGAAATACAAACGACACGTAATATTTACCGTACTTCAAACTATTAACCACAACTTTTGGCACGTAAAATTTACTTCGTATACGCTACAAACCGCGTTTTTATGGACTATATCTTATGTCCTATACTATCAATATTATTTCTCATTTAATTTTCTAGCGGTCGCAATTTATGTTTGAGAGTATTCGTAAACTCGATATTTTTTCGTTTTGAATGTTTATAATTTTAATAATTTTTATAGGAGGGGTTTGCATGACGGGTTATACAAAAATACAAAGATGTATAGAGACGAGAATAATAAATAATAAAATAATAATAATACTGTTACTATACGTCTCTGAAAAATGGAGAAAAAATAGTATCAATGGACGAAGAAATTTTGTGAAAGAACCTCCCGATGAGTCAGATGAGGGAAAATGACAATTATAAATAGATGGTTATATGAATTGATCCCGTAGCCTTCTCTAAAGTGATAGGAGGTTATGAGCTTCGGAAATTATTGCAACATAGAGATGGGCTAGAATAGCGGTGAGAGTGAGAAAACATTTTATGAAAACAATCAAGGAAATTGAAGAAAGAGAAGAAATCAGAGGCAAAAAAACCTAAAACCTCTCAACCACACAATATTGACAGATCAAGTTTCTTACAATCAATGTAGAAGGATATGGTAGTCCTTGGTTAAGAATGATTAGATGAGATGGACACACAACCTCCGGTCTAACGTGAGTTTCGAACAAAGCGCCTGAAAGGAGTGCCGTGCACAATAGTAGATATTAACTAGATATAATAAAAAGAAAAGTGTATACTTTAATAAAATAAAAAAATAGTCCCAAAAATTACAAATTTTGAATAAATTCTCACCAATTATTCTAGTCGCACACGTAAAAATTTACGTATCAATACCATTAAGCGGGAAATAATATCACTACAGTTTCTAGGGTTTAAATATTGAGTATGTAATATATATTATTCTAGTGATGCACCATAAAATCTGAATTTCGTGATTACGAAGTCAATGCACTACGTATTGTCCTTTAATGTATCTGGCACAGTAAAAGTTCTATTAGATATACATCATTTCATATTTAAATTTCTTATAAAGTAGTTCGTGATATAACAGCTTATTGAGTGGGTGTTTACTGAATGCCGCAACCTAAAACATAAATTCAGTTTTGTACGGAACTTATTATCGCCATCTCCTGGGTAGGACCAATGGACATTTTTGGACATGAATATAGTATAAATAGCTGATTTTCCTTAAGGAAAAAATGCTAAAAAAGTAGATTAAATTAAATTTTAGCAGATTTCTGAAATCACGTATTGAGGCTGTACTCATGGCGCGGTTTTCGAAAAATTCGAATATATATATATATGTTAGAGCTCTCGCGGTCGAAAGTTTTGTATGATAGTTTCCAAAATTGAGATTTAATCATTTTATGAAAAAAGAAAGATACAGTTCGTTAATGACTGAAGTCTGACCTCTGGAAATGTGAGTTTATGGGAGGGGGGGGTTCTATAGAACCAATCTTATTGCAAATGCAAAATGGTCTAACAATGTTGTTCTATACATATTTTCTATATCGGGTATTTGGATTTTATGGTTTCCGCTGCCAGTAAACCCCCACTCCTGCTCATCTCATATTAATAATAAGCTGATATATCATAAACCACTCCAATAAGTACCAGATATTGTCTTCATTAAACTTTTACTTTGTGAGATATTTGCAATGTTCTGTGTCCC
Source organism: Riptortus pedestris (assembly GCA_019009955.1). Lineage (NCBI taxonomy): Eukaryota > Metazoa > Arthropoda > Insecta > Hemiptera > Alydidae > Riptortus > Riptortus pedestris. Next base: position 20,135,536 of record CM032228.1, read on the forward strand.
CCACCTTTTTTTTTTGGATTACTAAACTTTGTTATATTCAGATATATTTCACTAATTGTTTCTCTTCCCGGTATAGAATGTTTTGATCTATCTATTAAGCTCTGTAAGGTTGGCTGGGGTGTTTGTTTACAAATCAGAAGCTTTCCATTGTTGAAATCAGTAACTCGTAAATTGACTGAGAGATTTTTCATTACCGTATGTATTTGTTTACTTAATATTCACGGTGCTGTCACCAGTTTGTAGATTTATCAACTGTAATCCTGTGGGACATCTGCTTACTTTACTCAGCCCACGCGTGACGGACTTTGGAGAATCATCTGTAACTTGTGACTTCTTTACCCCGTAACCACACAGCTAATTAAGTAAAACTCATTTTGCAATCTCTGGTCTTCCACCTGACACCAATAGTACGGCAAATGATTGCCTTTTGCCCGTCGGGTCACGACCCCTCCATCGATTCTAATACATCTACCCTCATTGTTTCTGGAGAAAAACGTCGGGGGGCTATGATTGGCTGACATTAACTGGATGATATTTGTCTAAAAGGAAGGCCTGACGTATCGAGCCTATAGAAAGCCGGCGCTCTGACCTATATCCTTCCTAGTAGCTCGCTCTCTCTCACTCCGGATGGTCATCATCATCAACACCTCCAGCCATTCATCAATGATCCAGGTACCGCATTTCGAGAATCCCAGAAAAAAAATTAGTTTTGCTAGGTTTTCGTAAGAATTTGAAGCCTATACAGTGAGTTGTTTTCAGTATTGCTAATTGTAGTGACAATACATGTGATGATAATGTAGTGACAATACATGATAATGTGCCAGACATAAAGTTTTAATTTAAGCCAAAGGTCACAAGTCTGAAATAAAAACAGTCTCAGAACATACATTTTGACATATTTCCTTGTGGGTTCCATAAGACGTAATTCAGAATTTTATTAGATGCTATTTTTTTCTGATTTACTTCCATATCAAAGCTCAATTAATATAAATCGTCCGAAAGTGAATTGGTCTCTTAAAATTTAACCAAGATTTAGAAAACCAAATTGCGTCTTTCGTAAAATTCTTCCATAACTTTCTGTCTGTCTGTCTGTCTCTCACTCTAACTCCCACACTTCTCGCCAGTACTTCAGGTACAGAATTTAACGATTTCCAAAAACAAAAATTGCAGTATTGGTGTCATAAATCAAGTTTTTATTTAAAACAAACATCACAAGCCTGAACTATAAAGAGTCATTGTATATACATTTTCTAGTATTTACTGTGCGTTTGGTAAGACATCATTCAGAATTTGTCCAATGTTATTTGTATTTCTGAATCACTTCAGAGCTCAATTAGTAGAAATCGTCTGAAAGAGAAAATTGGTCTCTTAAAATCTAGTATTTTGTCAAAAAGCAAATATCCTCACTCGTGATTCTATATTTTTCCATAACTGTCTGTCTGTCATTCTCTCACTCCATATGGTGATTATCAACAACTCCTCCCGTCATAGCTCAGTCCTTCAGGTACCATATTTTACGCACTTCCAAAAAAAAAAATAATAATAATAATAATGGTATTGAATGATTTTTCAAAGAATTTGAGGTCTTTACCTTTCGTTGATTTAATCAGTGGCCCTAAGTATAAATATGCAATATTCAGTTGGATCAAAATATTTTTTAGTACCAATATATATTTTCTTTTACGTTCTTCATTTATATTTTCTCTAACTTCAGTATTAAAAGAGATATTTTAGTTATCAGCCTCCCACTCATACGCGTCCATTTTTAATTTAAAGAAAGCTCATTTATCTACTATGAATAAAATTCACATCATGTTTACATCCTTCTTCTTTTTTATTTTGGATTTCTTTTTTTCTGGGGTGGTGTTGGGGGGGAGGCAGAAACTAGAATTTTAGATGTCATCAGCTTGTCATTGATGGAGGGGGAACACGCTGCCTAAAGTACGCAGAACCAGACTGACGGGCAGATTTAACTACTAATATTCTTCAATATTTAATTTAAATATTTAAGGGGAGGCTAAAATTTTACTCTTGCAGTAGATATTCTGTCAAGAACATTCTGAAATTTTAAACTCTTCATAATGCTACATCGGTCATATAATTTCGTCTTATACTAATAAAACCAGTGGAAATTTCAAGAAAAATCAAGTTACACGCCCTTTGTTTCCCACCTTTGAAGTCCATAGATACCCAATGTTTTTTAATCTTTATGGTTCCAGAGATTACCCTATATATAGCTTTTTTTAACCCTCCGTCAGGCGCACCTCCCGGCCACTCGACTTCGGGCGCAATGTGCTTGGTAGGCACAGGTTATAAAGTAGCCTTGAAAATGGCTCTATGTATACAAAAGCTGAGAATAAGCTGTTATTTGCTCTTAGGGGGGAGGTATGGTGCTAAAGTAAAAAGCAATTCGTCAGGAAAAATGGATATGTATTGAAAAAATAATATTTAAAACAATAGGTAGTTATTAAAACTAACTTAGAATCAGAGAGGTCCATGTCCCTAGAAGTCAGGCATCTGCATGAAGTAAAGCAAGGTTGGTATAGCAGTATTTTGTGACTCATACAGATGGCTTGGTTGCATTTTTGACACTGGCAATTGGAAAGGCGTCTCACACCTGTCTCAGTAGTGCATGTGACGCACCTACGTCTTTTGGTGGCAGAAGAACTGGATGAGAGTTCTTTGTCGGCAGTGGGGGCATCTTTGTAGCTGAAGTTGCAGGTTGTATGAGATGCCAGCAGTGCTGCAACTTCTTTGAAGGTGAGGAAGTGCCAATTCATGGGATAACTATTTCAGAAAAAGTCTTCTGCTTTTAAAATTTAACTGATTTCCTAGATATATTACATATGCGTTGATCCCACAAATGTTTAGCATGGAAAAAAATATAACCATTGGCCAGCGCTTTATGTTTCTGCTGACGCTGAAGGTAGCGCACATTTGATCTGCAGTATCCACACCCCCTTTTGTTTGGTTATAAAATGTAATTATTTTGGGTTTCATTTTTTCTTCTGTTTCGCTATCTATTTCGGCGTCATCGTGGAGTGTTGAAACAAGAATTACATTTTTTTTTCCTCGGGAATGTATGATACTATTACTAAAATATTATGATATTACTAAAATATTACTAAAAGAATCACTAAATATGTAGTAAAATAATCTAATATATATGGAAATTGTTGTAGGAAACTTACCTTAAAAATCGTATCGAGATCGGGCGCAATGAGCCTGTCAAGCCAAGGTCAGCAATACGCGTCTCTAGAGCATGTGAGGAAAATTTGAATAGTTCTAGTCTGGCCTATATTAGGAGGGAGGAAGGTACTAGAAGTGAGGGGAGAATGCGCCTACTTGGGAAGACGAGCTATCTATAAGTAAACAGCCTGTGCCTGGTAGATCAGGTGCGCCTGACGGAGGGTTAAAGTCCTCAAGTACACTCGGTTTTCAAACCTTTAAAGTCCATAGATACCCAATGTTTTCTTATCTTTAAGGTCCAGAGATACCCTATGTTTTCAAACCTTTAAAGTCCATAGGTACCCTAAGTTTCCCACCTTTAAAGTCCATAGATACCCTATGTTTTCAAACCTTTAAAGTCCATAGGTACCCTAAGTTTCCCACCTTTAAAGTCCATAGATACCCTATGTTTCCCAACTTTAAAGTCCATATATACCCTATATATCGCTCCATTTAAAGTCCATAAATTCTCTACGGTTTCCAACCTTTAAAGTCCACAAGTGCCCTATGGTTCCCACCTATACAGTCCAGAGATACCCTATGTTTTCAAACCTTTAAAGTCCATAGGTACCCTAAGTTTCCCACCTTTAAAGTCCATAGATACCCTATGTTTCCCACCTTTAAAGTCCATAGATACCCAATGTTTTCTTATCTTTAAGGTCCAGAGATACCCTATGTTCTCTAATCTTTAAGGTCCATAGATACCCTATGTTTCCCACCTTTAAAGTCCATAAATACCCTAGGTTTCCAACCTTTAAAGTCCATAAATACCCTATGCTTTCCAACCTTTAAAGTCCATAAATACCCTAGGTTTCCAACCTTTAAAGTCCATAAATACCCTATGCTTTCCAACCTTTAAAGTCCATAAATACCCTAACAACGATGTTATGTTTACCTTATTACACAAGATAGTCGAAAATCCCTTATATGAAAAATTTGTAAACCTTGTGTTATCACACGTGTGTGTGTGTGTGTGCGAATGTATATATATCATCGTATGTATGGTAACGATGAAACAAAAATTGTGGACGCTAGAATGGTAACAGAGAAATATATAATATACAATTTAAACAAAAAAAAAAAAAAAAGAAGACATTTTACCAATAAATTGGCAGATTAGGAGACTGACCATACAGGTACCCTCAGAAAGAGGGCAGCTTATTTTGTTTGTTTTATACAAATATATATATATATATATATATATATAGATATATTTATATATATATATTCACGTGTGTTTAATATTTAGTTAGTGAGATGAATGCGAATGGTGTAAAAGAAGAGCAAACTGTTGAGTATAATATCGATTGTTTCTGAATTGTCTAATTTAAATGAATTAGCATTACTGAACGCTATGAAGTCATGCAAAATGAGTCATTCGACAATATGGAGTGAGCCGTTCCGACAATTCAGAATGATATACGCCATCAACGCTAAATAGCATTAGTTATTAAAGCACAATTTCGTGACAATAGGAATTAAGTTTTAGCAGATTTCCCGAAAAGGAAATAAGTATGTGTGAGCTGTTGTGTTCACGATCCAATTTCTGAATATCTTTTCCAAATGTCTGTCAATCCTAACTACGTGTAGCTGCTTAACCCGGTACAATAACAACTGTACTAGTTGATATCTGGTCTCAGTGGCAGTGTTGTCATAAACTATTTTAACTGAAATATTTCACTAATTATAGTGTGTTATTTTTAATGTAGAAATCAGTTGTGTAGTCTCGTAGTTGTGTTTATTGTTGCTCTGTAGTTTTTTTTGGTGAATTCTGCTTAGACTCGTTTTTATTATTATTTATTCAAAGACATTTTATTTATTATTCTGTGTTCTACATCTCTTTATAAGAATTGAATTAAGTAAATATTAGTTTTCTTATTAATTATTTTTATTTTTCATGTTTTATTATTTTACATTATAAAAGCCAGGCCATTAAATACGAAATGCTGGAAAAGAGGTTCTTTGATACATATTTCCATATGAAAGATCCAGGAGTTGCCTTCCTTGATTCATCGTAACCTGAGCTTGGACCTGGATGAAAAGGGTTAAGAGGGAGGGGGAACGAAAAATAAAAACGTGGGCCAGGCAGAAGCTGTGTAAAGTAATCAGATTTCCCACGTGAATTTTTACAATAGAGAAATGGACATACTGGTAACACTTAACGTCACCGTGAAAAAATACAAATGATAATGTGAAATAATTCAGTCAATTTACATTTTAATAATTTCCGCACCAGGAAGCTTCTGAATTTCCAACAGACAAATCAGCGAACCTCTCAGAGTCGAAGAAGTATATAGAAATATTCTTCATCGGAAATAAAAACAATTACTGAAATATACCTGAATATAACATTCATTTTATTCAAAGCTATTTATTATATCTAGTAATGTAATTTATACTGAATCAGAATAACCTCAATCACTGCCATTTTTTTAATACAAAAAAAAAGACGACGGGGGGGGGGTCATTAAAACGTACTTGCATGTACCTCATCTAGAAAACATTTGTTGATATTGTTGTCGATATTTAGTAATTCGGTTTGAAATAAGACGGTCCATGATACATTAGCCTATTCTTATAGGCGTGGGATGACTGAAAATGGAGATTTTCGAGAGTTTGACATCTAAAAATTCCAGTATCTTGATTAATATTAAAAAAATAGAAAACGTGTATATAACAACATCTAAAGAACATTAAATTTAGAATAATATTCATGCTGTACAATTTTTCAATATGACCTACAATAACGGATATGTTTTGAATTTTTGAAATCCCCCCTCCCCTACTTTCAGCTTTATGGCCCACTTTCATCGTATGTATGGTAACGATGAAACAAAAATTGTGGACGCTAGAATGGTAACAGAGAAATATATAATATACAATTTAAACAAAAAAAAAAGAAGACATTTTACCAATAAATTGGCAGATTAGGAGGCTAGGAGGTGTTGATTATACAAGTACCCCCGGAAAGAGGGCAGCTTATTTTGTTTTTTTTTTACAAATATATATATATATATATATATATATATATATATATATATATATATATCGCGGGAGCTCTCGCGCGGGTGAAAATAGTCACCCACCTGTCAATTTTTATGAGTCATTCTCTTTCACTAACTCCCACCATTCTTTCCCTTCCAGTATCTTCCAAGAAGACCCTATTGTTCGAATCTACAGTGTCGTCGTTCAGTTTACCCTTCACGTAAGAAAAGTATTCCACCTCAAACTAGTTTGGTTGACAAGTGTCCCCCACGCGACCGTTTAAGATATTTTACCGGTAAGTAATTTTTTCTTTAGCAATTTGTTTTATGAGATAGATATTTACCAATTTGTTATTCTTCATCTATTTCGATTGCTTTCTTTCAATAGAAATAATGCATAAACACTATTTTTTTATTTACATAGATCATGTCACAACCAAAAAAAAGAAAAGTTGAGTACTCATCAGATCCCAAAATTTGGCACCAGTGGCTCCAAGAATTATCTGATGAAGAGGAAAAAAGAGATCCCGAAGAATCGGATTCAGGAGAGATAGATCATCTAAGTGAGAGTGATCACAATACGAATTCTGAGCAGTCAGCTGATGAAGACGATGTTTATGGGTTAATTGTAAGTTCTACAAATATTTACATAAACAATTTGAAAAATAGATATTCACGAGATAGAGATGCCAGAACAACAGATGAAGTTGAGCTTCGCGCTTTATTTGGTCTATTATATTTGATAGGGAGTTACAGGATGTCCAGGACTAATGTTCAAAAATTGTGGGACAATTCCAAGGGAAACGGCATGGAGTCATGTTACCTTTCAATGAGTAGGCAAAGATTTGCTTTTCTGCTGAGATGTTTACGATATGCATGATAGAGTTTCACGTACATAAACTGATAAATTTGCTCCAATCTGAGAGGTGTTTTAAATTGTAAATAATAACTTCCCCAAATTCTTCATTCCGAGTGAATATATCACCATAGATGAGCAGTTATTAGCTCTCCGGGGCAGATGCCCATTTAGGCAATACATTCCAAATAAGCCAGCTGAATACGGCATCAAAACATTCTCACTAGTAGATGCTAAAATGACATATACGTTCAACTTGGAAACATATGTAGGTGTTCAACCGGAGGGTCCATACCGGTTGAGTAATTCTCCCATAGACGTTGTACTGAGATTGGTGGAACCGGTAAAAGGATCCCACAGGAATATAACTGGAGACAATTGGTTCAGCAGTATTCCGATGGCCAAAAAATTGTTAGAAACTAAAGGGCTCACATATGTTGGTACCCTCCGGAAAAACAAAACTGAAATCCCCAAGGAAACCAAACAAACACCGCTCTGCATTCTCGTCAATGTTTGATCTTCAAGAAGGCTGCACACTAGTTTCTTACTGTCCAAAAAGGAATCGGGCAGTTCTCCTAATCTCAATTTTGCATCATGACAATTATATCGATGAGGAAACAGGTGAGTTGTCTAAGCCTGAAATCGTAACGTGTTATAACCACACTAAAATTGGGGTAGTACTTAAAAATGCTTTTGTTTGCTTTTACAATATATTTTTCAAGATTGTTTTTATTTATAAACCTTTTCTACCATTAAAGTAAGGCATAAAGATTAATGATTAGGTAAGTAATTAAATTATAGGATACCAAAAACAAAATCATTCTGTGGGTGACACTGGTCAACCATGCGACCATTCATGTAACTGTTAATCACGCGACTACTCCAGGGATATATATATATATATATATATATATATATATATATATATATATAAAATTGTAACCTCTGTCTGTACATTGATTTTTTTCTCGAAATTTCACGATAACATTACGTTTCACATGTCATAGATGGTGTTTTTGTTTCATCGTTACCATACACACTATGGAAGTGGGTCATAAAGCCGAAAGTAGGGGGGATTTCAAAAATTCAAAACATCTGTAACATATATATATATATATATATATATATATATATATATATATATATTATATATAGATATACAGGGTGTCCCTAAACCAAACAGCCAAACTTTAGGTATCGATAGAGGATCGAAAAACTAAAACAAAAAGTACTTTGGCACATGCCTCGTTTTCGCTTCGTTTTCGAGAAAATCACAAAAAACTAAAAATAGTTGTGAAAAAACTAGTTAAGGCCAATGGAAGAGCGGATTTTATTCCTTGAATGAATTTTAGCAATAAATGTTATTCCAATACAATTATTGTATTCTAATCTTATACTAACAGAAAGGTAATTGAAAAAAAAATATTTTTTATTAAGAAAAAATAATAAATACTCTTTTATTAAAATATTCATAGTATAAAAAAAAACATTTAAATATTGAAATATAATATTATCTAAAAATAAAATAATTAAATATTCTTACTTGGAAAACATAAATTTTTCAGTTTTTTATATGGGTCTACCTTAGTGAATATTTTGAAGATTTTACCTTCTCTAAAATTACATCGTTAATTTCTAAAGCGTCAACGTAAATGTTGTTCGAAGTGCTGGCCTCTCGCTGCAATACACGCATCACATCACGTACTCACAGATCGCACTGCATCTAAACATTGTTCTGCGGTGAGCTGGTTGCAAACCATTCTGATGCGCTCGATGAGGTCATCCCTTGTGCGGACGGGCTCTCGGTAGACATTTTCTTTCACGTATCCCCACACGAAGAAATCTAGTGGCGTGAGGTCCGGAGACAGGGGAGGCCAAGGCCCACCTCGTCCTATCCAGCGACCTGGGTAGTTGATGTCCAACCAGTCTCGTACGGCCCTTCCGTAATGTGCAGGACAACCATCGAGTTGAAACCAGCTCTCAAGCCTTGTTTCCAAAGGGATATCTTCCAAAAGTGCCCGTAAGTCATTCTCCAGGAATAGATGATAACTTTCAGCGTGAAGTCGAGCAGGTAAAAATACGGGACCTATTATGCGATTATAACAAAGACCGACCCACACGTTTACAGAAATCTCATGCTGGTAGTGAAATTCTCTAACAGCGTGTGATTTTAATGTGCCCAAAGGTGGTAGTTTCTTTGATTGAATATGCCCGCACGTGTAAAAGTCGCTTCGTCCGTCCAGATTACTTTCGAACTTAAGTTTACATCGTTTTTGTAATTGTTCTTTGTACCAATTACAAAAATTTAATCGGTAGGGATAATCAGCGGGTATTAAATTTTGTACCTTTTGTACATAGTAAGCATGCCTGCGGTCAGGCCTTAATGTGCGCCGAATGGTTGTCTTTGGTATGCTTAGAACTGAAGCAGCTCTCCGGACGCTTGTGCCAGGGTTGGTATTGAAGTGCCTCAGTATCCTCTCCCTCCGCCTCAGGTCGGCTTCCATCGGAGCCTGCATACGGTTTCCACGGCGATTACATGAGAAGGACCCAGTCTCTCGAAGCCTTCTGAAAGTGCTGGTAAAAACACCTCTGTGTGGGGTTTCTCGGTCAGGAAACCGTCTGCGATATTCCCGAACTGCCTGACGTGCATTGCCATCGCAGAATCCGTAGACGTAGACTATGTCCGCGTATTCAGCGTTGGTAAATCTAGCCATATTTGTTGACTTCACTAAACAGTACTAGCAACACCACTAATGTGAGAATGCGAGGCTGGATTCCCCCAAAAAAGGATTAAAATGATAGTAAACATTTTAATACGAGACATATGCCAAAGGACTTTTTTTCTTAGTTTTTCGATCCTCTATCGATCCCTAAAGTTTGGCCGTTTGGTTTGGGGACACCCTGTATATATATTTGTCTGTTAACGTTCTAGCGGTCGCAATTTTTGTTTGATCGTTACGAAACTCGATATTTAACCGTTTTATGTAAAACGACAGATCAAGTTCGTTAATGGCAGAAATCGGGCTTGAGGGAGGGGGGGGTTTAGAGGAGGATTTTCGAAAATTCAAAATATCTCCGTTATTGTGCATCGGATTGAAAAATTGTATAGAACCAATCTTATTGCAAAGTAAATTTACTATACATATTGTTATATACATGTTTTCTCTATCTTGAATATTAACCGAGATATTTGCATTTTTTAGTTTTCAGCAAACCGCCACTTCTACTCATGTTACGTAAACAATACTCTGCTACATAATAAATCACATTATTGGAAGTTTAAATACCAAAAATTGTATTCAAGAGACCTTTATTATACAAGATACATACTAAAATTTTATTGATCGAGATAACAATTATTCTGACTCATTATTAATTACACTAGTAGATAGTTCTCAATAAAATGAATGTGTTATATTCAGATATATTTCAGTAATTGTTTTTCTTTCCGGTGTGAGGCGGGCCGACCCGTTTGTTTACATGTCTAACCTAACGCTTCCTGTCGGCAGGTTATTGAAATTGGATGAAATATTTATTTCCGTTTGTGTTTATTCATGGTGGTGTTGTGTTCCCAGTATGTATATTTATCTATTACTAAACTTCACGAGGGAAATCTGCTTAGTTTACGCAGCCCCTGCGTGACGGACTTTTCTTACCTGAGATAACAAAAGTTATTTATTTTGTCATTTAGAGTGCGGTCGCAATTTTTGTTTGATCGTTACCAAACTCGATATTTAGTCGTTTTATGTAAAAAGAAAGATCAAGTTCGTTAACGGCTGAAATCGGATTAGTGGGAGGGGGGGTTTAGAGGGGAGGATTTTCGAAAATTCGAAATATCTCCGTTACTATACGTCGGATCGAAAAATTGTACAGAATCAATCTTATTGTAAATTTGTGATAAATATTGGTATATACATTTTTTCTTTATTATGAATTTTTATGAAATTTTATTCTTTTTATGAATTTTATTGGGGCGCCTAACGGACGAGTTACTTTCCCGCTAAAAGCTAGTTCTTCCGTTTCCTTAACTGCTCAGCTCTCGTGAAATTTCTCTATTGTAAAACTTCACGTGGGAAATCTGCTTAGTTTATGGTGCCCCTGAGCGACGGACTTTTTGGTGATGTACAAGTTTTGTTCAATGCATTGTTTCGTAGCTCAAGTATTAATCCAGTTATTTATGCTTTCTTGTTTCAGCCTTGAGTCACCCTCCTCCACCTTCTACTTATTGTTTTTTTAGCAGATTTCCCCCTAAGTGAATTCAGCTATTGAGGTTGTACTCACGACGGAATTGTTCGAAATTTTTCTTCAAAAAATGTCCATCGAATCCTACCTATTAGATGGACGAAGAATGAGGTCCGTTCAAAACTGCATATGTGTATATATATATATATATATATATATATATATATATATATATATATATATTTGTCTGATTACGCTCTCTAGCGGTCCGCAATTTTTTTGTTTGATCGTTACGAAACTCGATATTTAGTTAGTCGTTTTTATGTAAAAAGAAAGATCAAGCGTTTCGTTAATGGCTGAAATCGCACCTGTGGGAGGGGGGGGGGTTTAGAGGGGAGATTTTCGAAAATTCGAAAAAACACCGATACTATACGTCGGATGGAAGATTGTACCAGAATCAATCTTATGACAAATTAAATTTGCTATAAATATTGTTATAATATACATTTATTCTCAATCTTGAATATTAACCTAGATATTTGTATTTGTATTAAATCTGAGCCGGCTAGGAGTCGGACAAGTTAATGTCTCCGCCAAAAGCTCCTTCGGCGGCCGTTTCATTACCTATTTGTCCTCGTGAATAGGTTACTACTACTGTTATTATTAGGCAAATTTCTCTATTGTAAACAACACATGGGAAATCTGCATAGTTTAACGCTAGTCCCCTGCGTGACGGACTTTTCCTATACTTGTCGTATGCTCAAGTATTAAAGCAAGTTTAATCGTGTTTTCAGGCCTGAATCCTCCCCTCCCCCGCCTTTCCTTAATGATTTTTTTTTTGTTTTACTTAAAAATAAGGAATATGTGGTAAGATGAGATTGTGTTATTGCGGCGCGTGAGAAATATCCTTAGGTCCTTAGGTCCGTGACAGATTTTTTACTTATTGATTTTATTATTATTTGAGATACCACTACAGTTAGAATTTAACTTTAAACGTGGAAGGATATAATTTAACAAAATCAAATAAACATAAATCTACAAAATTAAATTTTACAAAATAAATTTAATTCACAAAATTAAATATTTTACATAATGATAACTAATAGCTTTTATATTTCACCAAATAATCCATTATTTCTTAAATACTTAAAAACATCATCTATAAATTGGCTACTAGCGGCTAGTAGTTGGCATACATTTGGGCCATGAGTACGTTATTACTTGTGTGCAGTCAGTTAGTATGTGTTTTACAGTCAGCGGTCTACTGCAGTAGCGACATATAGGTTCATCTTGTCTGCTCAGTAGATATGAATGTGTTAGTTAGCTATTGTATCCTTTTAATTATGCATGTAAGTACAATTTCTTCACTTCAAGAGCGACCATTACTTGAAGTCCTGTTTATCGTATTCGATTTGATTTCCCTAAGTTTACTGTCAGAGTAATACCATAAATCATTCCAATCATAAATTTCAAGCTTTCTTATTTCGGCTAAAGCGTCTTGGTACTTTTTATTTAGAAATAGATAATATATAATAGGATAAGATTGCTAGTGTGCCATTCTAGCAAGTGGGAAATCTTGTTACTTTACGCAGCCCCTGCGTGACGGACTTTTATACTTTTAAGTTATACAGACTAGGGTAGATATTAATAACAGAAATACAAGAAGAAGAAAAAAGCTAGTGATCAGTGACACGGATGGAGGAGCATTTCAGGCCACCGTAAACATTTGAATCCCTCTCGTGGTTTACTAGTAGCTGGTAATCGTATTCATGCCAAATCATAGATTAAATTTAACGCCTATAGATGTCCTTATAAATCACATCTTTATAAATAAATATTACGAGGGGTGATACAGATGTTATTGCACTTCTTTATGCAAGTGCATTGTATTATTTATGGCTTCAAATTCGTGATGACTGTTTCTTATTACTCCGGCCATAAATAACAGATCGGTCATGAGCATAAATAGAGAATATCCGTGATATACGACCTCTTTCTGTTTCTTGAGATCAATCGGGTAACAGGTTTTTATGTTGCAATAAATCTAACATATAAAAGTTAGAATTATGAATGTGTATCAAAATATTCAAATATTTACCAAAAGAAATATGGGGTATATAGTGCCTATAATATGGGATCGTTGTTTGATTTGAGAAAGGTTTTATCATACAGGCAGACCGTAAACTAACCTGATACACCATGTTGACTTCATATGGAAAATATTTGCCTTTATGGTGTAATTGCTTTATGTAAAGATAACCTTATATAGAAGCCATATTTCATATGTAAACATAATAAAAAAAAGAGATAGGGGTCTACTGAAGGCTGAAAAAAAAATACAAATAGCTCCCTCAAATTTTAAGGGAAATCACCTATTATGGCAGTACTCATGTTGCGATTATTGAAAAATTTTCCTCAAATGTCCATCGATCCTACTTGATGTTTGTTCGAAACTATATATATGTGTGTGTGAGTTAGAACTCTTATGGTCGTATTTTTTTTTTTTTTAATTCTTATCAAACTAGATATTTAAACGATTTATATAAAAATGAAGGCCAGGCCCGTTTACGGCTGAAATCGGGCAAGGGAGTGGGGGGGGGTTTCAAGGAAGCCATTTTCAAAATTCAAAATATCTCCGATATTATTCATGGGATCGGAAAATTGTATAGAACAATCTTACTGCAAATTAATTGATCTATAGATGTTATTCCATACATTTTTCCTGTATCACGAATATTAACCGATATACTTGGATTTTATAGTTTTTGCCTTTCAGTAAACTCCCATTCTACTCATATCATATTAACAATAAGCTGTTACAGCGTGAACCACTTCATACCGATGTTTAATACCAAATATTGTTCTCACTTTTAGCAGATTTCCCTTAAGGGAAATCAGCTATTGAGGTTGTACTCATGACGGAATTTTCGACATTTTTCTTCAAATGTCCATCGATCCTACCTAGTAGATGACGAAAATGAGGTCCGTTCAAAACTGTATATATATCTATATATATATATATATATATATATATATATATATATATATTTGTCTGTTACCGCTCTAGCGGTCGCAATTTTTGTTTAATCCTTACCAAACTTCATATTTAAGTGTTTTATGTAAAAAGAAAGATCAAGTTCGTTAACGGCTGAAATCGGACCAGTGGGAGGGGGGGTTTAGAGGGGAGGATTTTCGAAAATTCGAAATATCTCCGTTACTATACGTCGGATCGAAAAACTATACAGAATCAATCTTATTACAAATTAAATTTACTATAAATATTGTTATATACATTTATTCTCTATCTTGAATATTAACTGAGATATTTGCATTTTTCAGTTTTCACCAAACCGCCACTTCTACTCATGTTACGTAAACAATACTCTGATACATAATAAATCACATTATTGGAAGTTTAAATACCAAGAATTGTATTCAAGAGACCTTTATTATACGAGATACATGCAAATATGCACTGGTGACTCCCCCCCCCCCCACTAAAAGTTTTGGATTACTAAAATTCGATTGATTGAGATAATTATTCTGACTCATTATTAATTACAGTACTAGATATAGTAAATAAAATTAATGTGTTATATTCTGATATATTTCAGTAATTGTTTTTCTTTCCGGTGTGAGGCAGGACCTGTTTGTTTACATTTCTAACCTAACGCTTCCTGTCGGCAGGCTATTGAAATTGGATGAAACATTTCTTATTTCCGTTTGTATTTATTCACGGTGTTGTGTTAGCAGTATGTATATTTATCTATTACTAAACTTCACGAGGGAAATCTGCTTAGTTTACGCAGCCCCTGCGTGACGGACTTTTTCTTATTGAGATACATGCATATACGTTAAGTAATGTCTTCTTCAATTAAAATTTTTCGGACTTTACTCGAAAATGTTTATTTGATTTATACCATACTCGATTACTCACCGTTTCACATTCAACATGAAAGTTCGTAGTTTCTATTGGCCGAAATAGGGGAGGAATAGTGGTTGATTAGGGTGGGGCGAATTCGAAAATTGAAAATATTTCCGTTATTATAAGCCGGATCGTAAAATATTATTTATCCATTCTTGTAAAGCTATTGATGTTCTACAATTATAGTTCAATGCATTTTTTCGTAATTCAAGTATTAAGCGATTTATTCATTCTTTCTAGTTTTCAGTCGTCAGCAACCCCTCACCCCATTCTAAGCATCTTTTTAGCAGATCAGCTAAAGGGAAATCAGCTATTGAGGTCGTACACATGACGCATTTCCGAAATTTTTCTTCAAATGTCTATCGACATATATATATATATATATATATATATATATATATATATATATATATATATATATATGTTTGTCTGTTACCGCTCAAGCGGTTGCAATTATCGTTTAATCGTTACCAAACTTTTTGATATTTATTCGTTTCATGAAAAAAGAAAGATCATGTTCGTTAACGGCTGAAATCGAACCAGTGGGAAAGGGGGGGGGGTTAGATGGGGTGAATTTTGAAAATTTAAAATATCTCCGTTACTATACGGCGTATCGAAAAAATGAATAAAATCAATCTTATAGCAAATTAAATGCAATGAATAAATAATATACAAATGTATTTCCTATCTTCAATATTAACCATGATATTTGCATTTTTCAGGTTTCAGCCTTCAGCAAACCCCCACTTGTACTCATGTTACATAAATAATATTCGGTTATGTAATAAACCACATCATTCGAAGCTTTAATACCAAATGTTGTTTTCAAAAGACGTTTATAATACGAAATACACGCAAATATGTTCTGGTGACCCCCGCCTTCTTAAGTTTATGGGCTACTTAAGTTTGATTGATTGAGATAACAATTACTCCGATTCATTATAAATTACAGTGCTAGATACAGTAAGTAGTTTGCAATCATATTAATATGTTATATTCAGATGTATTACAGTAATAGTTTTTATTTCCGGCAAGAAGTTGGGAGACCTGTTTGTTTACATTTCAGAAGCTTTCCTTCGGGAGCTTTCTTATTATCGTTTGTATTTATTCACTTAATATTCACGGTGGTGTTGTGTTAGCAGTATATAGATTTATCTATTGTTAAACTACAATTAAAAATCTGCTTAGTTTACATAGCCCCTGCGTGACGGACGTATATGATATTTTGTCGTCTAATGAGTGTCATTTGAAGTGATAACGAAAATCAATCGCAAATAACCATACTTTATCAGACTTGATAAGAGATAAACACGCTCTAATGTGAGAATAAGCCGTTATCCAGTTCATCACAATTTATTCAGTCTGTTTCGCTTATCAATTCGCGACTCCTTCTTGCAGAGTTTTCCCATTATCTTTATACCTTATTCAGGGATTTTCGTGAATTGTTAATACTCTTGTGTTGTGTTTGGTCGTAGTTTTGAATCGTATTGACCTCATTTCTCTTTTATAGAAGCGTGACATTATTTCTAAACGGTAATGTTTCCCCAACTAGAATATTTTCTTTTCTGGAGACCACTCAATTGCTTCTTAATGTTATTCACAAGTTTAAATATTATTTATTTATTGCTAGTGTTCTGCTTGTAGCGATATTCGCTGTATTTTGTCATCTATGAAACCAAATATATAAAAAAGTCCGTCACGCAGGGGCTGCGTAAACTAAGCAGATTTCTCTCGTGATGTTTAACAATAGATAAATCTACATACTGCTAACACAATAGCACCGCCAACATCAAGTGAATAAATGCAAACTATAATAAGAAACCTCCAGACGGGAAGCACCTCAAACATAAACAAACTGGTCTGCCAACTTCTCACAGGAAATAAAAACAATTAAGGAAATATATCAGAATATAACATATTATTTTTATTGAAAACTATAAACTATATCTATGACTGTAATTTATAATGCATCATAATAATTTTTATCTCAATCAATCAAATTTTAGTAGTCCATGAACTTAAGAAGAGGGAAGGGGTGACGATAACATATTTGCATTTATCTCGTATAATAAAGGTCTCTTGAAAACAATTTATGGTATTAAAGCTTCGAATAATGTAGTTTGTTACATAACAGAGCATTGTTTGTAACATGAGTCGAAGTGGGGGTTTGCTGAAAACTGGAAATATCTCGGTTAATATTCAAGAAAGAGAATAATTGCATATAATATACTTATAGTACATTCAATTTGCAATAAGATTGGTTATATACAAGTTTTTAATCCTACGTATAGTAACGGAGATATTTCGAATTTTCGAAAATCCCCCAATTAAACCACCCCCCCCTCCCACCGCTCCAATTTCAGCCATTAACGAAATTTTTCGAAAATCGCTTCATGAGCACGACCTCAATAGCTGATTTCCTTTAAAGAAAATCTGCTAAAACATAATAGATACTTTAAATATACACTAGATATATATACTAGCCGTATTACCCGTTGTTTGGGGGTTTATATTATTCTTCAATAACACAAATGCTTTACAACATGAACAGTTAAAGCGCGGCCATTCATTTGTTTAACACGAGATATAAGCAGTTAGACGAATTGATGATTAAAATTTATGAAAATAAACTATTAAAATAATGGCTTCCCGATGAAATATATACATTGGCTAATCGGAAGTACATAGTAATCTATTTATTGTTTTCAAATTAGTCATATTTACAATTTTAGTAGCGTGGAATGACTATCGGATAAATATTGACAAAGTTATTGAAATTCGAAATAAACCCCCCTCACAGCTGAATATACGAATTCTCATATAGCCTATATTGTACATTGGGATAATTGACTCTCACATATAAAAGTTCATGGAAATCTTTTTAGCCACTTTTAAGTGATTGAGTAACAAACGGGCGTACAGAAAGATATACAAAACTTTCGATTGCGATTTCATTGTTCATAGAATGTTCTGAAGCGAGAATAAATGATATATACCCAATAAGTGATGTGTAGTAATAATGCACATGTTTTCTTCATCAAGACCATTTACCAAGATATTTGGATTTTTTTTTTAGTTTTCAGCCTTCAGTAAATCTCTACTCCTACTAATGTCACATTAACAATAACCTGATATATCCTGAACCACTTTGTTGGAAGCAAAAATACCAAATATTGTTTTCATTGATTTATTATTTTGCAAGGTAAAGGACCCATTTTATCAACATTTATGTTTTGAATGTTGTCTTTGTTTGTTCTATTTTTGTTTTTTGAGCTACATTTCTGTTTCTGAGTTTCATTTCCGTTTTTGTGCTTCTTTCCGGTTTTGCTTTTAATTTAAGCTTTTATGTTCTATTTCTTTTTTTCTTTTTTCCCATTCCTGTTTTGTGTTTCGTTTCTATTTGTTTTCCATTCTTGTTTTTGGTTCCTTTTCTGTTTTTTCGTTTTCTTTCTGTTTTTGTATTTTCATTTTGTTCTGTGTTCCTTTTTTGATTTCGTTTTCCGTCATTTCTTTTTTGTGTTCCCTTCCTGTTTTGTTTAATTTAGTTGATTTTTTTTTGTTTTTTGTTTTTTATTAGTTACAAAGCTTTTGATTTGAGCAACATCGTCACAGCTGTGACGCTCCAAATAAATAAATAATAATAGTAATAATAAGAATTTACGTTCTGAACACGAAAAATTTTAGTTTGATCTAAAGTTCATCGTCATTACTGGTTGAAATCAGAACTATAATGTTGTGGGGGGGGGGGGGGGAGGACGTAGAGGGAGGAGAATTTTAAAATTCATTATAAATCCGTTATTATAAGTAATACCGAAAAATGTTATAGTTATTATTATTATTTATTAACGTCCACGTTTTGCAACTAAGGCTAATTGGGACGGGTTGTCTACAGGTTACCACCCTTTTCCAGCCAGGGTGGGATTTTAGGATGTTATTTAATGAATTTCGTCACTAAATAATTTCCATTGCCCAGGCGAGAATCGAACTCGCCACTCTAGGTTTGCTATGTGAGACAAAGGTCAACGCTTTAACTCACATGGCCATACTGAGCCCCCCAAAACAAATTTTATAGAACCAATCTTGTTAAATTGTTTATGCTCTAGAATTGTTGTTCCTTACATATTTCGCACCTCAAATGTAAACGATTTATTTGTACTTTATTGTTTCCAGCCTTCAGCAAACTTCCACTCCTAGTCGTTGGAGTTTTACTTGGAAATATAAAATATATGGTGAAATGGGATAATAAATGTTATATCCGCACGTGAGAATTCTGCTTAGTTTAAGACGCTCATGCGTAGCGGACTTTTAAATTTCAACTTTACACGTGTCACTCAGTAGTTTTTCAAATTTTAGCAGATTTTCCTTAAGGGAAATCAGCTATTGAGGTTGTACTCAAGACGGAATTTTCGAAATTTTTCTTCAAATGTCCATCGATCCTACCTAGTAGATGACGAAAATGAGGTCCGTTCAAAACTATATATATATATATATATATATATATATATATATATATATATATATATATATATATTTGTCTGTTACCGCTCTAGCGGTCGCAATTTTTGTTTAATCGTTACCAAACTCAATATTTAGTCGTTTTATGTAAAAAGAAAGATCAAGTTCGTTAACGGCTGAAATCGGACCAGTGGGAGGGGGGTTTAGAGTCGAGGATTTTCGAAAAGTCGAAATATCTCCGTTGTTATGTGTCGGATTGAAAAATTGTACAAAATCAATCTTATTGCAAAATAAATTTTCTATAAATATTGTTCTATTCATTTATTCTGTAACTCGAATATTGACCGAGATATTTGCATTTGTATTCTGCGTGTGGTCGACAGGATGTACTGACTTTCCGACGAGAGCTCTGGCGGCCGTTTCTGTAACTATTAGTCCCTCGTGAATAGGTTTAGAGGTTTCTTACTACTAGAGTTGCTATTAGGCAGATTTCTCTATTGTAAAACTTCACGTGGTTAATCTGCTTAGTTTACGCAGCCCATGCGTGACGGACTTTTTTAAATATTAAAGGTGATGAAAAAATGATTATTATAGATTGACCTGGTTTATTTTATTAAAAGTTCGTAATCAAATAAACGTTTCGTGGAAGTCTAAATATTATATTGGGTAATGGCTGAATCGGTATTGAGTGCTGTCGACATATTTTCGGTCAGATCGAAAACATTAAAATAACCAAAGGAATTTTAATATTCTACAATTATTATTTCATACGTGTTTCCTCTTTGAGTGGCATATTAGCGGAGTTATTTTATTACTTCGTTCCAGGATTTCGTGAACACCCATTTCACTTATCCTTATACGTATTTCCACTTTTTAGATAACTCAGTCACTTAACATGTAATGTCTAGCTAACACTTATTTCCTCCTTACAAAGGCTTCTTACTTGGGTAGAAATAGAGAATAGATAGTGGTGGTGAGATCACCAGCAGAGCAAATCTACTTAATTGACAGACTTCTTTTTCTTTTAAAGATGTCTGCATTTTTCTGAGTTTATAGCCACAGTCTATATTTATATTAGCCTGGCCTGTCAAAAATTTCGCATGACCCTTGCTTAGTAGTTATTTTAGATAATGGCAAAAACATAACCAAGCCAAAGATAAAATAAAATATCCACATTATTAAAAACAATCAAATATCCCAATTTTTCATTTCAGGCTTCCCGTATAACACTCACCCACTACTGCTCGTTCCTAGCAATCTTGGTACTGCTTATAATCATGGTGGAGTTACTACTAATTTACATACCAAATTTTGTTTAGTCTTTTGTGCCGAATAAAATTGATGACTTCGGCTATAGTTTTTAGCGTATTTCTCATTTGTACTTCACTATAAGACAAAAGTCCGTCACGCAGGGGCTGCGTAAACTAAGCAGATTTCCCACGTGAAGGTTTTAACTACATTCTCATACCGATTTATTCCGCCCTCGAATTTCATAAAAATTGCAAATATCTCGTTTAATAATTCAAGATAGAGAATTAATAGTATATAACAATATTTATAGTACATTTAATTTTGCAAAAATAAGATTGGATAATTATACAATTTTTTTTCCGATCCGAACGTATAGTGACTGAAATATTTCGAATTTTTAGGAAAATAAAATCCTCCCCTCTAATCTAAACCCCCCACGACCCCTCCCTTCCCACTGGTTCCGAATTTTCAGGCCATTAACGAAACTTGATCTTTTCTTTTTACCAGTAAACCGAACATAAATATCGAGTTTGATAACGATCAAACAAAAATTGCGACCGCTAGAGCGGTAACAGACACATATCTATATACAGTTTTGAATGGACCTCATTTTCGTCATCTACTAGGTAGGATCGATAGACATTTGAAGAAAAGTTTTGAATATTCCGTCATGAGTACAACCTCAATAGCTGATTTCCCTTAAGGGAAATCTGCTAAAAAGTTCCTCTACATAAAAAATAAACAACTTCTACTATATGTATATTTGCCGAAAAACGAGGTTGTATTCGTTTTGAAACATTTAGTCAAATGTCTTTTTGGATCTACAAAGAACCTATGCGATAGATAGATATGCGTAATGGCCATGCTATTTACAACGAATTTGAGTTATAATGTCTTAAATTTAAATTTGCACACAAAATTCAGGATATGAAGTATTTGAATAGTTATTTATTATACAAGTGACGAAAGTAGATCATTATACAACTCGAGTGAAACGTTTACCCACACGAGCGAAGCGAGGGGGTAGGGGGGGTAATTTCACGAAGAGTTGTAAATTCTACTTTCCGTTACGAGTGTAAAGATTATATTTTTTCTGTAATCGTGCAATACATGATCAGATCTAACAAGAATATGAACAAAATTAGGGATGTTGTGGAAGAGTTAAGGTAAGATTGTTTGTAGGTTATAAGCATGGTTGTGAAAGGTTATAAGCAATAGTTATAAAACAACTAGTGATGATTGTGAAGTAGTGGGTTATAAACAAATGCAGGTTTAATAAACAAGGAAGGTAATTATTATTATATTTTAAAATTTTAAAATTGTATTGATTATTTTCCACCAATAATTCATTCACATTTCAATATATTTTGTTTAAAATAAAATCATAACATTGTAAGAATTTATTTTAACAAAATAAATTCTTACAATGTTAAGAAACATTTAAAAGCATTTAATTTTCCAACTTCAAATTATTTTTTAATTTATAACTTACAACTAATTAAGATGGCAATTCACTATCTTCACTTGTTGGGAAGAAAGTGATTAACTTTCTTCACTCTATTGCAAAATGTTTACACTTTCTTCACTCATTTCAGTTTTGTAATGTTTACCATTATTCAACCGATTACAGAAAAAAATAATTGTTCATGTTCTTTTTGTTAGAGATGTATAAGCTTTCTTCCTACACATGGGGTTTACCAATAGTGTCGGATGTGTCTGATAAATGTAAGAAAAATAGAGGTATACCACTATTCAAATAAAAAGTTTTAATGCATGACTGATAAATTCAAAGCAACTCTTAGCAGGTGTACCAGAATAATGCTTTTATTAAAAAGAAGTTGGATTAATATAAAAATAGAATAATTGTAATAATTAATATTTCCCAAACAAATAGTAACACATTTTATAAAATAGCTCAATAGCTGATTTCCCCTTAAGGGAAATCAGCTATTGAGCTAATTTTATAAAATAGTGTTAACTAATTTGGTTTGGGAAATATTATTAATTATAATTTATTCTCTTTTTATATTAATCCAAGTTCTTTTTAATAAAAGCAAATTTTTTTATATTCTGGTACACCATGCCTAAGAGTTGCTTTGAATTTATCAGTCATGCATTAAAACTTTTTATTTGAATAGTGGTATACCTCTATTTTTCTTACCTTTGTCAGACACATCCGACACTATTGGTAAACCCCATGTGTAGGAAGAAAGCTTAATCTCTAACAAAAAGACATGAACACTTATTTTTTTCTGTAATCGTTGAATAATGGTAACATTACGTAAACTGATAAAGTGAAGAAAGTGAAACCATTTGTGCCAATAGAGGTGAAGAAAAGTAATCAACTTTACTTCACAAGTGAAGAAAGTGAATTGCCATCTTTAATTAGTATTAAGTATAAATTAAAAAAATAATTTGAAGTAGGAAATTAAATGCTATTAAATGTTTCTTAACATTGTAAATAAAATTTAATTTGTTAAAATAAATTCTTACAATGTTAAAGAAACTTTTTTTGGGGAGGGTTGGAATTCCAACTTCCAAATTATTTTTTTTAATTTATACTTACTACTAAATTAAGATGGGCAATTCACTTTCTGTCTCTTTGTGAAGAAAGTGATTACTTTCTTCACTCTATTGCCAAATGTTTCACTTTCTTCACTCATTTTAGTTTAGTAATGTTACCATTATTCAACGATTACAGAAAAAAAATAAGTGTTCATGTCTTTTTGTTAGAGATTAAGCTTTCTTCCTACACATGGGGTTTACCAATAGTGTCGGATGTGTCTGATAAATGTAAGAAAAATAGAGGTATACCACTATTCAAATAAAAAGTTGTAATGCATGACTTGATAAAATTCAAAATGCAACACTTAGCAGGTTGTACCAGAATAAATGGCTTTTTATTAAAAATAAAAAAGAAACTTGGATTAATATAAAAAGAGAATAATTATAATTAATAATATAATTGCCCAAACAATAGTAACACATTTTATAAAATAGCTCAATAGCTGATTTCCACCCTTTAAGGGAAATCATTATTTGAGGTCCGTACTCCATGACCGCGAGTTTCGAAAAAATTTCTTCCAAATTGCCCATCGAGCCGACCCAGGAGATGACGAAAATGAGGTCCGTTTCCAAAATTTTATATATATCTATATATATATATAATAAAATAGTAAGAATAATATAATATATATATAATAAATATTAATATTTGTCTGTTAACGCTCTAGTGGTCGCAATTTTTTGTTTGATCGTTTACGATATTTAACTGTTTTAATGTAAAAAGACAGATCAAGTTCGTTAATGGCTTGAAATTCGGACCAGAGGGAGGGGGGGGGGTTAGAGGGGGGATTTTTGAAAATTCGAAATATCTCCGTTATTTAAATTTTCATCGAATCGAAAAATTGGAATATAACCAATTCTTATTGCAAATTAAAAATGTACTATAAATATTGTTATATACGTTTATTCTCTATCGTTTGAATATTAAACCGAGATAATTTGCAATCTTTTATTAATTGTGGGCCGATAACGGATGACAGACTTTCAGCCAAATCGCCACTTCTACACATGGTTACATAAACAATACTCTGGTACATAATAAATCACATTATTAGCAGTTTAAAATACCAAATACTGTATTCAAGAGACCTTTATTAATACGAGGAAACATGGCAAATTTGGTGATATATTTCAGTAATTGTGGTTTTTCAGGGAAGTGAAGCGGGCCAGACCCGATTGTTTACCTTTCTAACCTAACGCTTCCTGTCGGAAGGTTAATTGAAATTGGATTGAAACATTTTCTTATTTCCGTTTGGGTATTTATTCACTGTGTTGTTTGTGTTACCATATGTATATTTTATCTAAAATTATTTTTACTAAACTTCACGAGGGAAATCTGCTTAGTTTACGCAGCCCCTGCGTGACGGACTTTTCTTCTTTATGGTGCTCGTCTCATGTCTGCAGATCATTGAAGTAGCCATGACGTATAGCTGGTCTAAAAGGGAGTAAGTCCAACATATCCTGTTTCTTCTTTTGAGTAACCTTTCTTTGCTCAGGATACAAATATGGAATTTAATGTGTTTCGTTTAGTCTTCCTCTTCCACGAGTGGGTTTAAGATTCAGGGTATAAAAAGCAATATCTTCATTAAACTTTTCTTTGTACATCATAATGTAATCCTTTTATTTTTTAAACCTTATCCACTTAATTTTAACATAGTTGCGATCACCCTGTTGTTCATTTTACTTCCTTCTAATTACTGAATTTTGAAGATCTTCTAGTTGATAAAAGTCACAGTGTTTCATTTCAGTGCATATAAATCGGTTTTTCTTAGCAGTGTTCTTTATTACTGCACGAATATCTTGCACTCAAAATCTCTTTAGAATCACTCATTTTGGCATACCGTGAAACACAGTTGAGCTCTACCACTATTTAAATAATTTTCTTGTAGGGTTATCTAAGAGGCTTTCATTGTGGCGCACTCAGTTCACTGTAGAAGGAAGTTGGAGCTGTACCACTTTTATAATAAAAAGAATAGGCATTTCTGATAATAAAAGAGCAGTTAACTCCAATTTGACAAAAAGTGGAGTTGTACCACTATTCAAATAACCTCGTCATATATTCTTTACTTATAATGATGTACCTTCATAATTATGTATATGTTTTATTTGTTTGTTGCAGGTACCAAGTTCCTTTGTAGCGAGGTGATAGCTCCCGTCAAGAGCGAAGTGGACGACATATGCCTCTACATCATCAACTTCGAGGATCTGACCAATCCTGTTAGCCCTCTCCCCGACCAGCCACCCAACCATCGGCTCAGCAAGTGTAAGTACAGCGTAATCAATTATAAACTCCTCGTCAAAAAAAAACGCAACACCCTAAAATGTATTGAATACACAAGTTTTTAATCGAAATAAAAAATATTATGTTGATGTTTCTAATCAGACAAATACATTGGAGGAGAAAAACAACAATTTCACTTGAATTCCAGCACTTCTTCTAGTCTTTAATCCTATTGTTTATAAACAGCACAAATTCCATAGTCATTCTTATCGACTTAGGGATACAAAAAAAAATCACCAAGGCTCAGTATTAGTGTTAATTTCATCAAGTACGCATTATTTTAGAATTCATAAGTAATTAGGCACGGTTAGATAGAGATGACACAATTAGGGCAGTGGCGATGCACCAAGAAGGCCGTAGCACACGTTACATTGCTAATCGACTTGGGGTCCACTTTTCAACTGTCGCACGGGTCTTGAAACGATTCAGAGAGACAGGAGTATACGCAAGAAGACCTGGTTCGGGCCGACCACGGGTCACATCAGCGGAAGACGACCGTTTTATCCGGCTCCAGACTCTCAGAAATCGGCTAATAACAGCAAACGACTTAAGAAACTGGGTCGCTGGTGTCCGAAACTTACATGTTCCGGTATCAACAGTTAGTGGACTGAGGACGCGAATGCCCATGGATGGACCACTTCTCTCCAGAGAGTACCGAAGAGCCCGCCTTAGGTTTGCCCAGGAGCACCGAGATTGGACTGTCGATGACTGGAGACGAGTCCTGTTCACCGATGAGACCAGAGTGGCGCTAAACTCTCCTGACGTACGCAGAAGAGTGTGGAAGGTGCCAGGTGAGCGATACAGCAAATGTTGGAAGGGATCCTTATGGTGGAGGCTCCGTGATGTTCTGGAGTGGCATCTCATGGGAAGCTCGCACGGAGTTAGTTTCGATTCGTGGGGGCCCTTTGACTGCACAAAGATACGTGGCAGACATTTTGGAGGACCATGTCATGCCATACATGCCATTTATTGGTGAAAATGCATTTCTTATGAATGATAATGCAAGGCCACATGTTGCCCGTATTGATTAGTGTAAGAATAATCAATTTAATTTTTAAAAAAGTCAAAAGTTTGTTTTTTCATTTTTAGGATAATTTTTTTTTTGTAATTAAAGGAATTAATTTTTTTTCTGAAATACACTTTTTATAACTACTATGTACTTGTATTATAAGACACAATAAGGTATGATTCTCTGCTTCAGTGAAATTAATAAATTTTAGGGTGTTGCTTTTTTTTTTCCATCTGTTGTTGGTTAGTCGTTGGTTATTGAATGATAGTAGAGGAATGTTGGGTATTGGCTATACAAATTCTCAATTCTTCAAATAAAGGAGTTTATTGAATATGATGACAGTTTCGGGCACCCTTGGTTCCCTTCTTCAGAGGTAATAATGAGCAAAAACCCTCTAGTATAAGAAATTTGTAAAAGAGAAAATTGGAAACAATTTTTTTTAAAGAAAGGCCATAAATTTAAAAGATTTATTTTATTTTTTTTTAAGTACCATGTGACAATGACAAAAGAAGGGAGTTGGATGTAAAAACTATAAAAAGAAATGTAAAAGTTAGATGTGTTACATACTAATTGTAGTAGAGGAGGTGCAGGCAACAAAAAAACGACTGCACTTCATTTTAGTTTCACAAATTTTTCAACTTGTTGGTTTTTGTTCATTGTTATCTCTGAAGAAGGAAACCCGAATCTGTCAGCATATTTAATAAACTCCTGTATCTGAAGGATTGAGAATATGTATAGCCGATACCCAACAATCCTCTACTACCATTATATATATATATATATATATATATATATATATATATATAAAATAATAATCTTTATAAATAAAACTAAGGTTCGTCTGATTGTCTACTTCGAATATGCAGGGGATAACTTTTTTCACGCTTCAGAATATTCTATGAACAACGGCATCAATATTGAAAATGTTGTTTTGCTCGTTTGTTACTCAAACATTCACAAACTGATATGAGAAATTCTATGAAATTTTACTACTATTCCAAGATACAAAATAGGTTCTACGAGAATCCGAATATTCAACTAGGAGGGAGGGGGAAGGTTATCTTTAACTTATACGTGGAAACACATATTCATCAATATCTTTGTTAGTATTGGTTTTATAGAAAAAAATGACAAGAACAAATTGTGAAATGAAACGTGTTTATTTTTATTAAATATTCCCAAAACATAATAGGATACGTCAAATATTTTTTGTCAATTAAATAATCTCCAATTATTCAAATAAATGTATACTTATATAATACATTCGTTGAAATATAAGATCAAATTCTAAGAATGCGAAGTGCTAAATTCACCCTATTAAATAATTATACACCATGGATTAGTTTCAATAACAATCTTAATACAACTCTAAATATGTACATTTTTTTTTATAACTCTCAAATATACACTTTTTTTTATTCGTTGACATGCAAATTTATGAAAGGATGAAAAACTTTATAAATGATGAGAAACTTGTACCACTTTATAGAGACAAAATATCTGTTCAGAAATGTTAGACCTGTATTTAAGGCAAATATTAACTAGTTTTATTTAATAATTGATCATTTTTGAATGTATTCCTCTTGATAATAAAAACGTCAGTCATACATAAAGTTCTTTAATACATTTTTAAACAAAGAGTATTTCTTAGTAGATTTGATACATTTGGGCAGAACGTTAAAGGGTTTTACACCTGAAAATGATTCCGTTTTCTCGAAATATTTATGTATGTATGTTTATATATTGTAAACCTTCGCTTGGGAAATCTGCTTACTTTACGCAGCCCCTACGTGACGGACTTTTTATCACGTGACCCCGTAGTGAGGAACAATTTGCTTCTCAGTTTACTAGGAGCATTACAATAAATTCCAATCATTTACCCTTCCATTAGTATTATGTCTAATTCTAATAGCTTCTAGAACCGTGGTTGATGAGGAAACATGGCTTAATGGTATTGAAATTTCATCTCTAGAGGTTCTTTTACTTTGTGGAATGGGCAATTCAGTCATTACTTGAGATGAGTTATGATCAAGAAATATATTTTTTTCTTCCTCTCATTATCTCAGCCTTTACAGTTGATTTATATTAAGGGAAATTATTATCATAAAATAGTATAAAAAGTCAGTCACGCAGGGGCTGCGTAAACTAAGCAGATTTCCCAAGTAAAGTTATACAATAGAGAAATCTCCATACGAGAGACGAACAGGTACGGAAACGGCCGGGACGGCGGGAACGAATAGAAGCGACCATAGCTCGCCCGAATACACTTTTTAAAAATGCAAATATCTCAATTAATATTCAAGATAGAGTATAAATGTATACAACAATATTTATAGTAAATTTAATCTGCAATAAGATTGGTTCTATACAATTTTTCGATCCGACGTATATTAAAGGTGATATTTCGAGTTTTCGAAATTGCCCCCCCCTCTAAACCCCCCTCCCAATGGTCCGATTCAGCTGTTAACGAACTTGATCTTCCTTTTTACATAAAACGATTAAATACCGAGTTTGGTGACGGTTAAACAAAAATTGCGACCGCAAGAGTGTTAATAGAGAAATATATATATATATATATACTATTTAGATTTTCCTTTTGCTCTAACGACGTCATTTCACGTATCTTCCACTGTAATGGTCTTATTAGAAGTAGATTTCAAATTTAGGTTCGATATTTGATTTTCAGTGGTATGATAGCTATAGAGAAAATAGCTTGGTTGGAGTATGGATTCATTCGATCCAGAAAACGAAAAACAAAAGGTAATTCACAACCGTTATATTTAAGAAGAGAAAACGTATAGATAATGTATATTAGGTTATTGACAGCGTTGGTCCAATAATATTCATTTATCCGTCAAATTGTAGCTTAGAAACCTACGATTTTACATTTTACCTTTTTTTCTAAGCCCTCTCTATCCTGAAAAAAAGCTAAGACAAGTAGGAGTAAGGTTTCCGATCCAGCTAATGTCTATATACATTAGTAGGAAGAGTCAGAGATTCCCATATCCTGCTTGGCCCGAATTGAAACGCCTTCTGCCGGAGACTGGGTCTCTTCAAAATATACGGGCTAAAAACGAACTCTCAGTGTTGCCACCTGTTGAAACATGTCGATAACAATATCAGTCTCGTCTTTGGTCAAATTAAAATTTAAGAAAAGTCCGTTTCGCAGGGGCGTAAACTAAGCAACATACGAATTATATACGCTAAACAGACTTCCCACCTACTGGCATAAGACAATGCAAACTCTATTCCTAAAATCCGATGAAAAGGGGGTTTAATGAAGACAGAAAACAATAAAGTACGCATAGCTCGCTTAATTTCACTGTAGTGCTGTTGGAAGGGAAGAATAATGCGTACCTGGATATCCCTCTGGAAGACTGAGTTCCCTGGATCTGGAAGCAGATTTCCCACGTCTGTCACGTATTTGCATTTATCTCAAAACGTAAAAGTTCAATGAGAACAATATTTGGTATTTAGGCTTCAACTAAAGTGCTTCAGAATATAACAGCTTTTTGTTAATATGACATCAGTAGGAGTGGGGGTTTACTATGGCCAACAACTAAAATATGGATATATTTCGGTTATATTCAATTCAGAAATATCATGTACTTAACATGATTTATAGAACATCACCTTTGCAACCAGAATGATTCTATACTATTTTTCGATCAGACGCATAACAACGCAGATAATTCGAATTTTCGAAATTCTCCCCCACTAAACCCCCACCTCCAACTTTAATTTTAGCCGTTAACGAAAATGATATTCATTTTTACTGAAAACGTTTACATATCGCGCCATGAGTACGACCTCAGTGGCTGATGCCTTAGGGAAAATCTGCTATAACTTGTGGAGAATTGGAGGTTTTATTACTGTTTTTATGAATAATTTTGTTTCAAAGTCAACAAGTTTTCTTTTCACTTATTTATTTAACACCTGTTTTTAGTTCTATGTTGTGTTCGTGTTTCTTGTTCCTTTTGTGTTATTTTGTTTACGTTTCTTGTTATATTGTTGTGTTCGTGTTTCTTTTGTTTGCTTAATATTATTTCTTATTACTTTGTTTATTTATTTTGTTTACTTGTTTTTTGTTTTTGTTTTCCCCTTCATGTTAAAGAAGAGCCAAGTCGCCACAGTTGCGGAGCTCTAAATAATAAATTAATTAATTATTTTCTCCTAATAACTCGTTTAATATTTGAGTAACGATAACATGCACAAAACAACAATTGTAGAACATCAATAGCTCAACAAACTTGGTTCTATAATATTTTTAGATTAGACTTACTACAACAGAAATATTATGAATTTTCGATTTCACCACCTACCCATTCCCGACCCGCTCGTATTGCTCGTCCGATTACAGCCAATAACTAATATTATCTTTAATGTTGAATAAAACCGTTAAATATCGAGTAAGTGTATACTAAAAAGTCCGTCATGCAGGGGCTACGTAAACTAAGCAGATTTTCCACGTGTTTTACAATAGAGAAATCTGCATACTCCTAACACTTAAAACCACCGTGAGTAAATATAAACGGTAATGAAAAATCTTTCAGTTAATTTTAATAAGCTCCCAACGGAAACGGCTTCTGAATTGTAACCAAATAGGTCTGCCAACCACTCAGAGCTGACCTGATGTATGGACATATTCCATATATGGAAAGAAAAACAATTACTAATATATATCTGAATATAATACATTATCTTTATTGCAAACTATTTACTATATCTAGTACTGCAATTTATAATGAATCAGAATAATTTATATTTTAATAAGTCAAAGTTTAGTAGTCCACGAACTAAAGAAGGGGGGGGGGAGATGTACAGAACGTATTTGCATATATCTCACAAAGTAAAAGGTTACGAGAGTCTAATCCAATTTCACGAGAGTCAAGCAATTACGGAAACGACCGAACTAATCCGGAATCTTACGACGAGAACCGACTATAGCCGATCTCACCTCGTCCGTTACCCTCACACTTAATAAAAATGAAAATATCTCGGTTAATATTCAAGATAGAGAATAAATGTATTTAACAATGTTTATAGAAAATTTAATTTACAAGAAGATTGGTTCTATACACGTTTTCTATCCGAAGTATAGTAACGGAGATAAGACGACTTTTCGAAAATCCCTCCCTCCCACTAGTCCGATTTTAGCCATTAACGAACTTAATCTTTCTTTTTACATAAAACGATTAAATATCGAGTTTGGCAACGATCAGACAAACATTTTGACCCCCTTAAGGGAAATCTGCTAAAAACCGTAGAAGTGGTAAACAAATTTAGAGAGTACTATTGACTGAACGATATTTCAGTTAACAATGATCTGGGTTCTTTAATATTCGAAGTATAAGTTTTTTTTTAGTTTTTATTTATTCATTATTGTTAATAATTGACTATATTTATGTGTATTTATTATTTTGCAGTTGACCGAGCGAGACAGTCGTTCCGTCAATCGCTGAGGATGGGAGGGCTGCGGAGGGGAGGGAGGTACTTAGGACCACCCACCACCACCGAGGAGTCCCTCACCCCTAGCCCTTCAACTCATGGGTAAGTATTATATACGTCAGCTGTTTAACTCACCGAAAGTTATGATAAACGCCTGCTGTTTTACCTTCACGAGTTTATTATATTCGCCAGTTGTTTTTCTCAACAAAAGCTATTACATTTGCCGGCTGCTTTACTCCGCCAAAAGTTATTATATATGCCTACTGTCTTACACGCCAAAAGTTATTACATGTGACAGCTGTTTTACTTGCAAAAAGTTATAATATACTCCAACTGTTTTATCCCGCAAAAAGATATTATATACACCAGCTGTTTTACACGCTAAAATTCATTATACTCGTCAGCTGCTTTACCCGCCTAAAGTTATTATATACGCCTCCTGTTTTACCCGCCAAAAGTTATTACATGTGTCAGCTGTTTTACACCGCCAATAGTTATAATATACTCCAACTGTTTTATCCCGCAAAAAGATATTATATACACCAGCTGTTTTACACGCTAAAATTCATTATACTCGTCAGCTGCTTTACCCGCCAAAAGTTATATGGTACGCCTGCTGTCTTACCTACCAAAATTTGTTACTTACGCCAGCTTACCCATCATATGTTATTAAATGTGACAGTTGTTTAACCGGTAAAAAGGTATTATATGCACCAAAAGTTATTATATACTCCAAGTGTTTTACTCACCATAAGTTAGTAAATACGGCAGTGTTTTAACCCACCAAAAGTTATTATATACTCCAACTTTTTTACTCACAGATAGTTATTATATACTCCAAGTGTTTTACGCGTCCTCCACGGGTTTCAAATTGGTTCTAGTGGCCATGTGAGGATCGGCATGTACCTAAGCACAATGTCTTATCATCATATTCATCACAGTACAAAATGTGTATAACTACTGCTCTAACTTAGACTTTAGGATATTGGAATATTCTCATAAATGAACAAGAGGGGGAAGGGGGTTATTAAGGAGGCATGAAATAAAAAATCGCGATATTTCGTTTTCTACTGGTTTTTCGGCAAATACGTGCATAATATTAGATTTTATTAAGTTATCTAAAGTACCTTTTTCGTATACCGACATAAAAAACATATACTCTAATAACTATAGTGAGTGTCAAAAATTTTTAAGGGCAGAAAAGACAAAACCGAACTCAACGAAACTTTCTATGTGGATTGGTATTAAGTCCAACTCCATTTTAATCTACATTAACATTTTTAGGAACGAACAGGAGTGGGGGGGGGTTATACGTGAGTCCTAAAATAAAAAATTGCAATATATTGTTTCCTATTGGTTTTTTTTTGGCAAAGATGCACATAGCAAAGGTTATTTTTGAGTAACTTTTGTTGTATACACTTTTTTCGTATATCGATGTGTAAACGAGATATACGCTAAAAAATGTAGCGGAAGTCAGTTACTGGCTCTTGCGTTTCAATTATCGATTTTATACTACTCCCTCAAGTAGTCACACGACTGTTCGTAGATTCCCTCAAGATTTCACGTACACTTTTAGTTGGTGAACTATTTCTAACTTTCGTTTCATTTGATGTCCAGGTTTTTTTTTCTTCCTTCCCTCAGTAATAGGAACCTAGGGCGTGCGGGAGGGCACACACTTGATAGTGTCTGCAATGGATTGTACCTATGTTTCTTCCGGGAACAGAGCTGAAATTAATGTCATATAAATACATGTGTGGACGGACATCGATATTGTTATTGCCCAGCCTAGGTCTACGAGTGTTTAAAGAATCGTTTCTAAAAATCGCGTAATGAGTAAAACCTCACTAGTTGATTTCTCATGAAGAAAGATTGGTTAAAGGTTCTAATCATTTCTCGCAAAAATATTTATATTACGCTAAATATTTTTTTCTGTAATCGTTGAATAATGGTAACATTACTAAACTGAAATGAGTAAGGAATGTGAAACATTTTGCAATAGAGTAAAGAAAGTGAATTGCCTTCTTAATTAGTAATAAGTATAAATTAAAAAATAATTTGAAGTTGGAAATTAAATGCTTTTAAATGTTTCTTAACATTGTAAGAATTTATTTTATCAAAATAAATTGAAATGTGAATGAATTATTGGTGGAAATAATCAATATATTTTATAATTTAAATATAATAATAATTACCTTCCTTGTTTATAACCTGCACTTGTTTATAATTGCACTACTTCACAATCATCACTAGTTTTTTGTAACTATGCTTATAACCTTTCACAACCATGCTTATAACCTACCAACACATACCGTAATCTTCACAACATCCTAATATTGTTCATATTCTGTTTAGATCTGATCATGTATTACACGAATACAGAAAATATTTAATATTACACTTGTAGAATTTACAACTCTCGTGAAATTAACACACTCGCTTCGCTCGTGTGGGTAAACGTTTCACTCGAGTTGTAAAATGATCTACTTTCGTCACTTGTATAATAAATAACTATTTTGTATTTGGTAATCCTCGGTGCCCATTATATTATTTAGTGCATAAATTGAGTTATCAAAGTTCATCGATTAATTGTGATCAATCTCCAAGTTGCTAATTGGATAATAGAAGATTAGTGGGCTTCCGTGGTTTTAGGGAAACCTTGGGGTCAGTTTTATACGGCGGTTGCCAAAACTTTGGCTCTGCCATGAATTCTTGATTCTGAAGTAAGTTACTGGAATAATGTTGATGTTTGTTCTTTACAGTACCTGAATTTATTTTACACTGAATAAGTGGCAATTTTTACATATTGTGTTTGTTGCTGAAAACGAAAATATTGCACGATTCTACAAGAGAGTATATAAATTAAATTATATGTTTGATGTAGCTTTGCTTTCGTGCTTCAATAAAAAAGAAAAATTGTTTCACAAGAATAGAATATAACAAACTGTACATGATTATACTTCCGTAATGTTTAAGATTTTTAATTGCCTAAAATGTTGAACATTTCTACATATAGTGCAGGTTTTATTTTTTCTCAACTCCAGTTGTGGGTTTTTTGTAAGCTGTCTTCAAACTTCATTTTCACACATCGACAGTAATTTTTATTAAATGATTCCGAAAGTCCGTCACACAAAGGCTGCGTAAAATACTCAGATTTCTCACGTTCTGGTATAACACACTAGTAATGTCATGTTACCTTACCTTCTTTATATAAAAATGAATGTTTTTATGAATGTCCTTTATAGACTCGTAAACGGCTGAACCGAATTTTATGAAACTTAGTATGTATATTACTACTAACCCAGGTTAGGTTTCTGGCTATATTAAAATTTCGAGGTACTAACAGGAGTGGGGGCTTCAATTAAAATTAGCGATATTTCGTTTCCTATTGGGTTTTCGGCAAATATGCTCATAACAAAAGTTGTTTATTTTGTTATTTAGAGTACATTTTGCAATGTACACTTTTGTCATATAACGAAGTGTAAATGAGTTATATGCTAAAACATTAGTGGGAGTCAACAATTTTATGTGGCCCAAAATACTCAACCAAACTAAATAAAAATCGGTATGTGTATTAGCACTAACGCCTTCATTATAAGCCATACCATCATTTCTAGGGACGGGCAGGAGTGGGGGTTGTAAGGGAGGCCTGAATTTAAAAAAAGCGGTATTTCGTTTCCTATTGGTTTTTCGGCAATTATGGAGATAACAAAAGTTGTTTATTTTGTTATTTAAAGTAGCTTTTGATATACGCACTTTTTCCGTATAACAAAGTATAAATGTGGTATAGACGAAAAACTATTGAAGGAGTCAACAATGTTATAGGTCACGAAAGAATTTATCGAAATCAACGAAACTCCGTATTTTTTACTATAAGCTATATTTACATTTTTTAGGAACAAACAGGAGTGGGGGTTGTTAGGGAGGCATGAAATGAAAAATTGTCATATTTCGTTTCCTGTTGCTTTTTTGGGCGAACGTGAACACGGAAAAAGATATTTAATTTGATATTTAGAGTAACTTTTATTATACTCATCTTTATCATAATTTAGTATTTTAGTTGGTAGCGTAGCAACACGCGCCGGGTACAGCTAGTATCCTATATTTCTAAATACCAATTCAGTAGTGTACTGAAGCAGGAAAACAAGAACGTATAATACTTAACTTAGAATAATAACTCGTATAATACTTGACTTGAGAAAATATAAAGAACAACAATTGTACAGCATCAATAGTTTAACAAGATTGTCTCAATTACATTTTTCGATCTGACTCATAATAATGGGTATATTTTGAATTTTCGAATTCCCTCCTCTCAAACACCCCCCTCCCTCCCCATTCCTTGTCCGATTTCAACTAATAGTTCCTTAATGTTGAATGACACAGTTATATATCGAATGTGGTAAATTCTTAACTGATGACGTCGTTTAAATCGAATCTAGTTAAACTATTTGTGGTCTACAATATTTGTTCTATGCATTTTCTCGTAACTCAAATACTAATCGAGATGTTCATACTTCCTTGTTTTCAGCACTCAGTAACCACACCTTCTCCTTATACTCTTCGGTTTTATTAGCAGATTTCCCTTAAGGGAAATCATGACGTGAGTTTCGAAATATTTCTTCAAATGTCCATCGATCCTACCCATGAGATGACGAAAATGAGGTCCGTTCAAAATTATATATATATATATATATATATATATATATATTTGTCTGTTACCGCTCTAGCGGTCGCACTTTTTGTTTGATCGGTACCAAACTCGATATTTAGTCGTTTTATGTAAAAAGAAAGATCAAGTTCGTTTACGGCTGAAATCGGACCAGTGGGAGGGGGGGGGTTACAGGGGAGGATTTTCGAAAATTCGAAATATCTCCGTTACTATACGTCGGATCGAAAAATTGTAGATCAATCTTATTGCAAATTAAAGTAGCTATAAATATTGTTATATACATTTATTCTCTATCTTGAATATTAACCGAGATATTTGCATTTTTATGAAGTCTGTGGTCGGGTATAGTTCGGATTAGGTCGGCCATTTCCGCCACTACTCGGCTCAGGTGGAAGCTTCTTCTAACTTTACCTGTCGTTTCTAACCTTACCTTACCTTCATTACTTTGTGAGATTTATGCAAATACGTTCTGTTCATCCGCCCCTCCCCCTTCTTTAGTTCTTGGAGTACTGACATTTGAGTTATTAAAATATAATTTATTCTTACAATTCAGAAGCCGTTTCAGTTGGGAATTTATTTGTATTTGTTTGTATTGTATTGTTTGTATTTAATCACGGTGGTATTGTGTTACCAGTATGCAGATTTCTCTATTGTAAAATTTCACATGGGAAATCTGCTTACTTTACGCAACCCCTGCGTGACGGACTTTTTTTACATAGAAATAGAGCATATTTGGTGAGATGGCGTGTGACATCCCAGCAAGTGAGAAATCTACTAAGATTACGATGCCCCTGCGTGTTCGACTTCTACCAGATTTTCCTTAAGGGAAATCAGCTATGGAGGTTGTACTAATGGCGGAATTTTAGAATT
The DNA here is from genome assembly GCA_019009955.1 of Riptortus pedestris. Classification (NCBI taxonomy): domain Eukaryota; kingdom Metazoa; phylum Arthropoda; class Insecta; order Hemiptera; family Alydidae; genus Riptortus; species Riptortus pedestris. Next base: position 20,173,259 of record CM032228.1, read on the forward strand.
TTTTCTTCAAATGTCCATCGATCCTACCTAGTAGATGACGAAAATGAGGTCAGTTCAAAACAGTGTATATATATTTGTCTGTTACCTCTCTAGTGGTCGCAATTTTTGACTTATCATTACCAAACTTGATATATAACCGTTTTATACAAAAAGAAAGATCAAGTTCGTTATTGGCTGAAATCGGACAAAGGGGAGGGAGGGGGGGTTTAGAGAGGGAGAATTTCGAAAATTCTTAATATCTCCGTTATTATGCGTCGGATCGAAAAGTGGTAGAGAACCATTCTTATTGCAAATGTAAATTCCTATAAATGTTAATATTTACATTTTTTCACTACCTTGATTATTTACTGAAATATTTGAATTTTTTTAGTTTTTGGTCTTCAGTAAAGCCCCACTCCTACTCATCTCATGTTTTCAATATTCTATTATGTTATGAACCACTTTATTTGAAGCTTAAATACCAAATATTGGTTTCATTGTACTTTTACGTTTTGAGATAAATGCAAATACGTGGTGCACTTGGGAAATCTGCTTTGTTAACGCAGCCCCTGCGTGACGGACTTTTTTAAATATTAGAAATAAATCTATGGAAATATGAGTAAACATATAAGTATGTATAAATTAGAACGGAACTCATTTTCGTAATCTCCGGGGTAGGATCTTTGTGCATTTGAGTATATTTGAGAAAATCGCGTTATGAGTACAACCTCAAGGGAAATCATCTAACAAGAAAAGAGGAGTAAATGGTAGGAAATAATACTGAAAGATGGTGTTTAACCCTTCATTTATGAAAATATTTTTCCGAACTCAGTTTTCAGAACGACTTAAACGCCTTTGGTCATTTTCGGCATGCATTTTGCATAACTATTGAGACATATGGGAAGTGTTAATGAATTTCCACAAAGTTCAGGAGCGGTGAAGTGAAAAGCTTGACGAATGGCTATTTGCAAGAGAAATGGGAGTTGTGAATTATTAGTTGGCATCGGGCGTTTCCCCTAAACCACATTTATTTATAAATCCTCTGTGGTATCTCCATTATGTATTATGTACAGTCGAAAATGAAAACAAACTCCCGTCCACCTCATTCTCTTGAAGGTCAGCAAGAAACAGATTATATAAGCTCTCATGGACGGCTGGGAAACACTTTTTTCATCAAGTATCATTGATTCCTTCTTTAATTAAATCTTCTATTAGCAAATTTTCGTCAAGCGAAATTACCTATTGATGTTGCCAGATTTTCCAGAGTGAAATCAGCTATTGAGTTCGTACTCATGACTCTATTTTCGAAATTTTTTCTTCAAATGTCCATCTGCCCATCGACCCAACCTAGTAGATGACGAAAATGAGGTCCGTTCGGAACTGTATATATATATATATATATATATATATATATATATATATATATATGTTTGTCTGTTACCGCTCTAGGGGTCTAATGGTAGTTTCTAAATATCGAATGTGGCATAGAAAAAATAAAATTTCCAGACATAACTTAAAATCTTCATGAATGACGTCATCACGCAGCCAATTTATACGTATCTCACATAAAAACAATATCAGGTGTTTATATAAAAGCTTAAAGCTTTGAATAAAGTGGTTCATGATATGACATCTTATTGTTAATATGACATTTTCTTCATCTCCTTGGTTGGATCGATGGGCATTTGAGGAATGTTTTCGAAAATGCCATCATGAGTAATGTCTCAATTGTTAATATCCCATAAAGAAAATCAGTTAAAATA